>JACEFO010001043.1:0-102500 GCA_015342445.1 Digitaria exilis
CCTTACTTTGATCTGTAATTGTGATTTTACCCTCATTTTTTTTCAACTTTTGTGAAATTTGCCATTATTTGTTACAAATCAGTGTGATTTTGCCCCTAGTCAACGGTAATCAACGGTTCAAAACAGGGGCAAATTCACAAGGACCAGGGGCAAATTCACAACAACTTGTGAATAATAGGGGCAAATTCACAAAGTTTAAAAAATAAGGACAAAATCACAATTGCACTTCAAAGTAGGCATAAAAACACAATAATCTCTAAAAACAATGGGGGACTAAAACACAAGCATGAGATCTACCTTTCTTTGGCAGATGCTGATGCTGCCGTTCACCATACACATGCCATCGCCAGCTTAAAATATCAAAGGATATATATTTGCTATCATCTCCAGGCTCACCCCCCTGAACTTTATCACTAGCTGATGATATCAAATCAGATGAAGTATGGCATTCCTTCCAATTCAACATGTTCTCTGTTGCTAATAACTTCTGGTTAGCGTGAGAACTAAGGGACTTGTTCAAAAATGATGACAGTGAAGGAAGGGACCTCTTCGACGCAACAGATTGGACTATCGGTTGGAAATGACAAATTTGGAATGTGCCTTGCAACCAATGAGCGGACATAGTTTAAAAGACTTCACAAGAGATGCTGAAGCAAAGTTGGATATTGATGGCGCCATGGGTGAGAGAGTTTTGTGTAACTGCTGCTGATACATGGCCAAAAGATGCTGCTCTATTATTTGCCATTTGGTTCACATTTTGCAATTGTATATTGCACAAAAAAAGATCAATTTGACGCAGAGTTTGGACCCTTGGAATATACCTGAAGACAAAACCCAGAATCGAGTTAGCGTACACAAATTTCACAGCTGAAATAAGAAGCAAGAAGAAGAAGCAATCCAGTTACCGGATAAGATATCTCTTTAAACAATGCCACACATCTTGGACAACTGCTGGCTCTGGTTCAAAAGAATTGTCCAAATTAGGGAAATGGGAAAAGTCATGGCCCATAAAGATGCATCAAGATCTCCAAAGAGTGAATTTCACTGTGGGTTCTTAAACTTAATTCCGAGATCTCACCTAGGTCCATGAACTATAAAAGTGATTATCTAGGTCCTTCAACTAATCCTGAGGTCTCACTAGATCCATGAACTATAAAAGTGATTACCTTGGTCCGATCTATTACAAAGGTGTTGTGGAAGTCCCACCATCCAGGGATGCAATCTTTGCTTACGTGCACTGCCAACATGGGATCGAAATTGACTTCAGGATGCAATCCCCACCTATCCACGGATGCAATCTTTTATAGTTTATGAACCTAGGTGAGACCTCAGGTTAGTTTAAGGACGTAGATGATCACTTTTACAGCTCATGGACTAGCGAGACCTCAGATTAGTTTAAAGGCTTAGATAATCACTTTTGTAGTTCATGGACCTAGGTGAGACTTAGTATTATTTTTAAGGCCCACGGTGAAATTCAACTCAATCTTAAATAAAACAAGTAAACAATGAATATAGTTAAAGTATTTTTAATTGAACAAGAAATTTATTACCTTTATTTTTCCTAGACAGATAAAGAGTTTATTATGCTTAAAATAAGGACATTATGCTGGACAAAGAAATCAGTTTTGTTTCCTTTTTGCCTGCAAAGACAAAGAATAATAAGCCACAATAAGACTATCGAAGTGAAAGCATACCTGCGATCACTTTCTGCAGTGCATGGTCATGAGGACATTATAGCCATATCTATGGTTGAAGGGTTGGCTATATATAATCCTGCAAGATATAATCACCTCCACTGAGAAATGGCATTAAATTATGGAGGAACCGCTTAAAGTCATGACACAAACTAAGAGAATGCTGCTGCATGAGATAACTTCCTTTAGAACCAACACTTGCATCATCAAGAGTAGCAACACGCAAAGCAGAGAAGCTAGTTTGGCCGGCTGCTGGGCAGTCATCACATAATGACAGATATACCAGGAAATTAAGGAAGTAAAATAACCACACTGGACAAGAAGAATATGTTGTTGTGTTTCAATAGATTCAACAGGCCAGATGGTGTAGGCCATGCTAACTTGCTAAGTTGTCTGTACAGTCTGTTCTCCTACGAGTCAGCAATTTATTGTTGATCATGGAACATGACTACCAGGGCATAGCAAAGAGTACCAGAACTCCTTTGATAAGTTGTGTGCGAGGCCATTCGTACTCATGATGTTTGAGTAAGTTTGCTCTCCTCTTTTTTCAGCTACTACTAGGCATAGATACAAAATTGTGTCATTCAATACACAAGAGCGTTACACGAGAAGAGAACAGATTGGGAATAGCAAGCGTAGATACAAACTTGTCTCATTCAATACACATGAGCATTGCATTACACAAGGAGCAAACAGATCGAGAACAACTGGCACTCGATAACGGGGTTCGCAAAAGCGAATGGGGTGTCGACAAAACAAGGGTGCAGTCACTGGGCTGGTGCATGTTAGTAAACATATCAAGAAAGGTATACGGTTTATGGTCCTAGATGTTTGGAGAAAAATGAAGGCACGCTAGTGCGTTTACTCTCAGACAAATGAGCATTCCCATTGACACCATAGAGTGAAACCTATGCACAGAGTACAGTATGGAAATGTAATAAGGAACCGCTAGCAGGAAATGGAATGGTTGAGAAAGATGAGGCAAATGAGAATCCATACCCGGAGCGTCCGCGAGGCCTCGGCGGCGGCAGAAGCGGCAGCGGCAGCTGGGCCGTGGGTGTGCGGCGCGGGCGGCGAGAGGCAGTCAGCGACGGCCCTCCGAAGTGGCTCGGGCGGCTTGCGGGAGGAGGCGGTCGATATGGAGGACGATCGCGGTGGCGGTGGGGCGGCACCGGCGGGGCGCCGGCGGCGGCAGCAGCATAGTGGCGCGCACTGGCGACCCGCCTAGATGCAGCGGCGCCTCCCGGAGCGGCATCTGCGTGGATGAGATCGGGACTGAACAAACCCTAGGTTAGGTCTCCGTCTCCTCCTGATGTGGGGCGAGCGTCGTCGGCATTGGAGATCGTGGCCACCGGGAAGAAATCACAAGTGGAGTGGAAGATTGCAACGAGTTTGGACTTTGGATTCGATTCTGTTCCAGTATACTCCTCTACTCTATGGGAGCTTTGATTTTTGGGTTGGCGAGGAGGAAGAGAGGAGGAGGAGGAAGGCAGCTGGCTGTTGAGCGTGTTATTATTTTCATTATTAATTTTTTTAGAATTATTCGTTCACGTGGGTTTTGGGCCGCAGACATCAAATCCATCGGATTTCCAGTCCATATATTCTCTTAGGGCCCCTCTAATTAGCTGATTCTAAGCTACTAGCTCAGAATATTTATATTAGTTGAACAGTGCACGCTAGCTCTTAGCGAACAGATCAGCTCTTAGCCCAAATTTTCTCGCAGGCACAAGCCTCTGTTGGCACTGTTCTAAGGTCTTAGCCTTAAGGGTGTGTTTAGATTTGGGAAAGATTCCCAAAAATACACTGCTTACAAAAAATACACTGTAGATAAATAGTGTTTTTTGAGTGGGAGGGATGTGATGAATAATGCAAAGTTAGATTGTCGGTGCCTGATTTGGTCGCACCGGCACCAACAAGTGATTGCGGTGCTAACCACTCGTTTCCCTGATGGCGAGAGTGAGAGACGGGTTTTATCCTGGTTCCGGCCACGGGGCCGTACGTCCAGCAGTGGTGCGATGCACCGGGTTGCGTGTTGCTCGTGGTAGGGGTTTACAAGCAAGGTGGGAGAAGGAGATGAGCTCCTAGGTCCCTGGTTATGGTCTGTGTGTGTTTGAGACTTGTGTTCTCTGCGTGTCTTGCCCTTTGCATGGGCTTCCCTCCCCCTTTTATAGACAAGGGGCGGGGTGCGAGTACATGTGTTTGTCGCTGTGTGCACTGTATCGTCCATGCCGCGCCGTACGTGAGCGGGAATCGCGCCTTCCAACTCTGCTGACGACATGGCAGGGACTGACGTATCGTCCTTCCTTCTCGTGACAGTTCACGACGTCGAGGGGAGTGTCTTGCGCACCGGCGTTCCATGGTCTCCTTCGAGGCTGCCTTCGAGGGTGGCTGCGCGTTGCCGGCGGGGGTAAAGTCAAAGGAGTGGTTGGCACAGTGCTACTAGCAGGGTTTAGGCCTGGCGCGCAGCATGGCGCTCAGAGTTCACTGTCGCGAGTGGATTTGACCGATGTCTTCTCCGGAGGGTAGGTGATGGCGTGGAGTAGTGATCCTGCTTTTTGACCGCGTCTCAACGACTCTGACGAATCGCGGCGCGTTGGGCGGTCTTCCCGTCGAGGCGGCTCGAGCTTGGATGCAAGCTCGAAGCTCGCCGACCTCGAACGAGACGGAAAAACACCCCCTCGAGGGTAGGGGTCGGTCCTCGAGGCCGCCGAGCCTCGATCGAGACGGAAAACATCCGCTTAGAGGTGGTCGCTTGCCTCGAGCTGGATGGGCGCCGAAGACTAATAGCGATGGCGGGCCTTTGCTGGGCTGTGGAGCCTGGTTGATGTCGTTGTGGGCCTTGGCGCCAAGTACCCGACAGTAGCCCCGAGCCTTCGCAGGGATGAGGTTTTCATCCTGTGAAGGTTGGTGTTCGTCCCAGGGCTTTCAAGGCCCTCGTATCTTCGTTGGTTCCGAGAATCCGTGGGGGCGCGCTAGCGCACCCGCGGGTGTAGCCCCCGAGGGCCTTGGGAGAGTGATTGACACTCTCCCAAGGTCTCAACACCTATGGTGAAGAGCACCCGCGGCTTCCTCAGACGTGGGTTCGACCACCGTGCCCGAGGTAGGGGGAATTTCGAACTTCTCGTGCCTCGCGCTCCCTGTCTGAGGGTGCCGAGGGGGAGGCGACCCGTGCTTCCCTCGATGGGATCGAGCCATGGGTGCCTGGTTGAGCTGGTAACGGGTGGTTCGAGCGGACGTCCATGGCCCCATTCGATAGGGGTAGGCTTGTGGTCATAGGACACGCCCGTTGAAGCTTTTCGCAAAAAGTATGCTAGACGGGGACTCGACCCCATTCGATAGAGGTCGATGGGCTCGATGCTCCCCCTCGAGGGGTCCCTCGATCTAGGCACTCTGCCTGGCCTCGAACATAATCGGTTGGTTTCCTCGAGCGTTCGAGCTTCGAGGGTACGTTGATTATCCCTGACTCGTTGATCTGAGGCCCTTGTCGAAACCCTTCGTAGGCCCAAGGTTCGAACCCCTGATCAGTAGCACGATGGCTTCTTCAGTTCGAGGCGGAAGCATCGAGCGTTATTCCATGGTTCTGCTCCGCGCGGGGTATCGAGGCTTTCGAGACCTCTTCCCTTGAATGGGTGCCCTTGAGCTTTCGAGCTTCGAGGTCCCTTCTTCGAGGGTAGGCGTCTTGAATGCGCCCTCGTTCTGCGCGAGTCATGATGACCCGTAGCGAAAACTTCGCGGGTTTCGTGCGATCGTGGGATCGTGGGAGAAGTGGGCGCGCTTTCTCAGGCGAGGCGTGCGGGCGTAGTTTGACACGACCGCACGTCTGCCGCGCCAGACTCCTCGAAATTTACGGCGCAGTTACTCGATTGCGCGGTTGACGCGGCCCGCGCCGTTACGTCTCCCGGGGCAGGCCTGGCTGTCAGTCCTAGGGGCTGTCGCGTCAATGCCGGCGTCCTGCCGTGCCTAGCTCCGCGGGGGAGTATAAATAGCTTGGCAGTGCCCATGCCAAGGGTACGCTTCCCTCAGCATACTAGCCTTTGCCCTCAGCTCTCTTCGCCCTAGCCTTCGTCTTCTTCCTTTGTCCGAGCTCCTTCTCGCCGCCATGGCCCAGTTTCGTCGATCCCGCGCCATGGAAACCATCCAGCGCCACCAAGCACTGCCTGGACAGTCTTGTGGAGGTCGGGGTGCTGCCGCCCAACGTCGACGGCGAGCCACCCGTCTGGATCTCGCCGGGGACCGCTACGGAGCCCGCTCCGCCGTAGGGCTACGTCGTCAGCCTCGCTCGTTTCCACGAGCGGGGCTTCGGCGTACCGGTGGGGAGGTTCATGCGGGCGTTGTGCTTCCACTACAAGGTGGAGCTGCACAACTTCTCGCCCAATGCGATCTCGCAGGCGGCGGTGTTCGTCGCCGTCTGCGAGGGCTATCTTGGCATCGAGGCCCATTGGGACCTTTGGTGCCATCTCTTCATCGGTGAACTCTTCTCGGATAGCGTCTCCAAGGGGATCCGTCGCCCTGTTCGCGCCGGCGGCCTGGTGCTCCAAGTTCGGAGGAGCCGCAAGGACCTCTACATCCCAAGCTCCATGGTTTCCAATAACCAGGACTGGGACAAGGGGTGGTTTTACCTCCGCAACGACGGAGGACATCTGCCGCCCTACACCGGCCTGTTGTTGACGCAGAAGCAAGACGACTGGCACTTCGGTGTGTCGCCGCCGGCGCGGAAGAGGAAGCTCGATCCGTTGATCGAGGCGCTCCAACGACTCTCGAAGCTCGGCCTCACCGCTGGTGGTGTCATCGCCAACTTCCACCGGCGGCGGGTGCTTCCCCTTATGCGGAGGAGGCTCCCTTTGCACAAGATGACCCCCGACGCCGACCTCACCGGCACTGTGATGGCGGCGGAGCCATTGCCCGTCGCCACCGCCGTTCAGCGGGCGCGGCGCGCCGTCGACAAGCTGCCAGACGACCCGTGGCGGTGCCGATGCGGCCCGAGGATAGTTACGTGAGCCTCGTAAGTGACCCTCGATCTTCGCTTTTGTTTTTTTTGGTTTTGTTCTCGTGTTTCTGACTTTGCGAATGGTGCCTTGCAGGGCGTATCGCGTGGCCATTACTCCAAGCCCCCTGTCCCTGAGGACAAGGCTGTCAACCGCGCCCTCGCCGAGAAGGCGAAGGAGGCCAAGGCCCGGAGGGAGGCTCGGCGGTAGCGGAAGGACCGCAAGAGGAAGAAGCTCGAGGCGGAGAACCGCGAGCGGGCGAAGCGGGGGCTCTCGCCGCTCCCTACGCCGGAATCTTCCACCGATCCCCGATGGATCTGATGGAGACGCGGGGCGAGGAGCCCATCTCCGTTCGAGCTTCGCATCGGTGGGCCCGCCCCCGCTGCGGCGTCTGGGGGTGGTGGCGAAGAGGTCGTCGTCCTCGGGACACCGCCGTCGACCGTGGTGCCCTCCACCGAGCGTCCGTCGGGGGCGGCCACGGCTGTTCCCGAGGAAGCCCAGGGCTGAGGCGAGGCCCCTCCGTCGACCGCGGGGCCTACCTCTGAGGGTCCATCGGAGACAGCACCGGCTGCCCTCGAGGAACCTCAGGGTGGAGGCGAGGCCCCCGAGCGGCCCGAGCGCCGTCGAGGAGGCCCCGGCCCATGGGCCAGAAGCGGAGGTCCCCCAAGTAGAGCCCGTCGACTCTACGAGGGGCGAGGAGGCCTCGAGGGCGACCCCTCAAGGGGAAACCGTCGTCTCCGCGGGAGACGAGGCTTCGAGGATGGCTCCTCAAGGGGAAAACCGTCGTCTCCGCGGGAGACGAGGCCCCGGGGGCAGCTCCCGTTCTGGCCTCGAGGCCAAAGCGGAAACTCCCCTTCGTGCGGTAAGTTTTCTTGTTGCTTGCTTGACGTTGGCGTTTCGTTTTTGTCTCTGACCGAGCTCTTTTCGTGTCGCAGTCGATCTGGGGGCGGAGCACGCCTTCCCTCGCGCCGACCAAGGCCCTCAAGATCGGGCCTAGCTCGTCGCCGCACCCGTCCTCGCAGCTCCTGGGGCCGACGAACGAAGTCGTGCAGAACTTTGTTACGTTCTTTGACACTCAGGCGGAGCTGCAGGCCGGCAGCAGCCGCGCGAGGAGGCGCCCCCGGTCCTCGAGGAGCCAAGGCTGCCTCAGCTCCTCTGAGGGCGCGGTCGAGCCCCACGCCGAGGCAGCTCGGCCCGAGGAGGCCAACCCCACGCCTGGGAGGCTCTTCGCGTCGAGGAACCGTCTGCGGCGCCCGTGGGAGGCGGACGCCGCGGAGGTCCCCCCGCATGAGGGGGGAGAGGGACGAACCCATGGCGGCGTGTTCCCCCACCTGAAGGAGCTGGCGGAGGCTCTGGGGTTGGAGCCCCCGTGACGCAGGGGCGCTGAGAGTGGCGGGGCCGCGCCCATCGACTCTCATCACGGCTCAGCCGGGGCCAGTGGCGGCCTGGTCCTACGAGGCGCATGCCCGTGGAAGCGCGGAGATGTGGCAAGCCCGCCGCGTGCTTCCCCAGCGGTTCGTCGACGAAGCCGTGGCGGAGGAGACTCTGTGGGAGGTCCAGTCGTCACACGGCTTGGATGTTCGCAGGGCGCTGCAGGATATCCTCCGTCTTCACGACGAGACCGGCAAGGTCCACAAGGTTCATTTCGGTGTAAGTAGCGTTTTCGCCATGCCCTATTTTTCAAAGGAGGCTTAGCTCTTTTTTCGCAGGAGCTCCGCCAACAGGCGTTCGCGAAGAACGACCAGATCGCGGAGCTGTTGTTGGAGCTCCGCCGTTTGTCGGGGGTGCTCGAGGCTCGAGAGCGCCAGCTAGACGACCTTCGAGGCGCTCGGGACCGGGCCCTCGCCCTAGGGTCGAGAAAAGGGGGAGGTCATCGCTCGCCTCGAAGTCTCGGCCAGCGCCCTTCGCGAGCAGCTCGCGAACAGCAATGTCTGGCTGGGAGAACGAGCGGGCTGCGCGCCGTGCGGCCGAGCTGGTGGTCGAGGAGGAGCGGCGTCTCGCGGTCGAGGCTCGAGACCGGCTCGAGCGGGAGCAAACTGCTCGGGCCACGGCGGAGCGGCAGGCTCGAGAGGCGGAGCAGCGGGCCCGAGAGGCGGAGGAGGCTCTTGAGGGCTGCTCAGGGACAGGTCGAGGGTAAGCTTATTTGGCTCGAGCTCTGACCCTTTCGTTTTGTTGCTTTTTGGCTGACTTTGTTGGTGCAGCATTGAAGCAGGCGCTTCGGGCCGAGACCGAGTCGAAGGAGGCCGTGCTGGTGGCGCAGACGGAGACCCAGCGCGAGCTCGATGAGCTGGCGCAGGCAGCCCTCGGCCGCCTGCAACGAGATTGCTGGTCCCGGCCTGCAGTCCGGGAGCTCCCTCGCTAGTCGCCTTCGAGCGCTTGGGGGCCACTTCTCCTCTGCTTGGAGTTCGGAAGGCGCTTGGAGTGGTCACGACCCACTACCAAGCGGACCTCTCGAAGCTCGCCGCTGGGTACGTCGTCGCCGACGACCTTAACAACGAAGAGGCAGTGGCGGCGATGGACGAGGCCGATGCTGCTGCCGATGGAACGGCGCGAGTGCTCGTCGGCTACTTCGAGGGCGCCCTCTTTCCTGGCGAGGACGGCGGCGGCTGGGACGACCTTGGCGGCGGGGGCGAACCCTGAAAGTCTCGGGCCATCGAGCCCGAATGTAAAGAAGTAGTTTAGAGCTTTTAGACTTTTTATGTAAGACTAAATTGCTTATTGAACATCGTTTATTTTGCTTTAAACGTGATGTTTGCCTTTTATGCGATGTCTTTGCGACGTGCACTAGTCCGATGCTTGTGCCTCGAGAGGAAAGCGTCGCTAGGATCGTTCGTACGTGAATGACTTAGGCGGAGGGAAGTGAGGTGTTGCCGTAGCCTCGAGGCGTAAGCGAACACTCGGCTCAGACAACCCTGCCCTTGTCCGTTTCACGCCTAGCGTGTCTCCTTCGAGGTTTCGCAAAGGACTTTTTGAAAAGCGATGATTTTTTCGAGGGTTAACGCCCATGTAGCCCCTGAGGGAGGGGTGGCTCTACCGAGGGTAGAGCCAAACCTGCCTCGAAGCCCGAAAGGAATAAAAGCTCGTTTTATTTTCTTCCAAACTGTGGGGGTAAAAATATCGACACTTGATTCAAAAAGAATTGCACAAATCTAGAGTATGTACAAAGATTTCGAGGGCCGCGGGGCCACTCTAGGGATAGAAACGACGTAGCTGTTGGATGTTCCAGGCGTTCATGAGAACGTGCCCGTCCTCGTCAGCTAGCTTGTACGTTCCGGGCTTGAGAACTTCGGCGACGATGTACGGCCCCTCCCACGGGGGTGAGAGCTTGTGCCGCCCTCGGTTGTCCTGTCGAAGCCTCAACACGAGGTCTCCTTTGCAGAGGTCTCGGTGCCGGATCCTTCGAGCTTGTTGTCGCCGCAGGCTCTGCTGGTACCTCGCCGAGTGGAGTAGAGCCACGTCTCGAGCCTCGTCGACTTGGTCGAGCGAGTCCTCTCGAGCCTGGCAATTTCGCTGCTCTTGGTACGCTCGGAGCCTAGGGGACCCATACTCCAGATCCGTAGGGAGGATGGCCTCTGCCCCAAAGACGAGGAAGTATGGGGAGAACCCTGTTGCTCTGCTTGGGGTCGTTCTCAGACTCCAAATCACCGATGGTAGCTCTTGCACCCACTTGTGTCCAAACTTCTTCAGTTTGTTGTGAATTCTGGGCTTTAGGCCTTGTAGAATGATGCCATTGGCACGTTCTACTTGGCCGTTCGTCTGTGGGTGAGCCACTGCTGACCAATCCACTCGGATGTGGAAATCGTCGCAGAACTTTAAGAACTTCTTTCCTGTGAACTGAGTGCCGTTGTCAGTGATGATAGAGTTGGGAACCCCGAAGCGGTGGATTATATCGGTGAAGAAGAGCACCGCCTGCTCAGACTTGATCCTACTGATGGGTCGAGCCTCGATCCATTTGGAGAATTTGTCCATCGCCACCAGCAGGTGCGTGAAGCCCCCGGGCGCTTTTGCCATTGGTCCGACAAGGTCGAGGCCCCATACGGCAAAAGGCCACGTAATGGGGATGGTTTGCAGTGCTTGAGCGGGTAGGTGCGTCTTGCGCGCGTAGAACTGGCACCCTTCGCAGGTTCGTACCACTTCTGTGGCGTCAGCCACGGTAGTGGGCCAGTAGAAACCTTGTCGAAAGGCATTACCCACGAGCGTGCGTGGGGCGGCGTGATGTCCGCACACGCCTGCGTGAATGTCGAGGATAAGCTCTTTTCCTTTGGGTATCGGGATGCAGCGTTGCAAGACCCCCGAGGCCCCCCGTCGGTACAGTTCCCCCTCGATGATGAGGAACCGCTTAGCTTTCCTTGCTACGCGCCTTGCCTCCGTTCGATCGTTAGGCAAGACGCGTCCGTCGAGCCAGTCGAGGTACGGGCTCCGCCAATCTCGAGGTGCCGAAACCTCGTCAATTTCCATCGCCTCCGCCTCGTCCTCATCTCCCGAGCAGGCTTCGTATCCCATAGGCTCGTCCTCGTCCGCCAAGAGCTCCGCGCTCGTGGGGTCGAGGGCAGACGTTTGAGCATCGGGTGTGGTCGAGGCTTGGGTCGAGGCGGCGAGGGTGATCGAGGGTACGTCGATGTCCTTGGCAAAGACGTTCGGGGGAACGGTGGCTCGCCCCGACGCGATCTTCGCCAACTCATCGGCTTCCTCGTTGTACCTTCGTGCGATGTGGTGGAGCTCGAGGCCATCGAACTTGTCTTCGAGCTTGCGCACCGCCTGGCAGTACGCCGCCATTTTTTCGTTATGGCAGCTCGATTCCTTCATCACCTGATCGACGACCAGTTGTGAGTCGCCGCGAATGTCGAGGCGCTTAATGCCGAGCTCGAGTGCGATTTTCAAGCCGGCAAGGAGCGCTTCGTACTCCGCCATGTTGTTGGGCGTGGGAAAGTTGAGTCGCACGACATATCGAAGGTGCTCCGCGCGGGGTGAGATGAAGAGTAGGCCGGCGCCGGCGCCGGTCTTCACTACCGACCCATCGAAGTACATTTCCCAGCAGTCGAGGCTGGACTTCGAGGTGGGGAGCTGGGTGTCCGTCCACTCGGCTACGAAGTCAGCCAAAGTCTGGGACTTGATGGCTTTTCTCGGCGCGTAAGCGAGGGTCTCCCCCATCAGTTCTGTCGACCATTTCGAGATTCGTCCAGAGACCTCGCGATTCTGAATGATTTCGCCCAACGGAAAGGACGACACAACGGTCACCGGATAGGCCTCGAAATAATGTCGCAGCTTGCGTCGAGCCAGTACGATGGCGTAGATCAGCTTCTGGATGTGGGGATACCTCGTCTTGGTTTCAGACAGGACCTCGCTGATGTAGTACACCGGTCGCTGGACCGGTAGAGAATGTCCTTCCTCGGTCCTTTCTACTACTATGACCGCGCTGGCGACTAGAGTCGTTGCTGCGACATAGAGGAGGAGAGGTTCGCCCTCTTTTGGTGAGGTAAGGATCGGCGTGTTCGTTAACGCTGTTTTGAGTCGGTCGAGAGCTTCCTGAGCCTCCGCGGTCCAGGTGAAAAGCTCTGCCTTCCTCAAAAGTCGATACAGAGGCAACCCCTTCTCTCCGAGACGAGAGATGAAGCGGCTTAGGGACGCTAGGCATCCCATTACCCTCTGCACACCCTTTAGGTCGCGGATCGGTTCTATCTGTTGGATGGCCGTGACCTTGTCGGGGTTGGGCTCGATGCCTCGTTCAGAGACGATGAAACCTAAGAGCATTCCTCGAGGCACCCCGAAGACGCACTTTTCGGGGTTGAGTCTCACTCCGTGCGCCCTGATGCAGCTAAACACGACCTCGAGGTCGCGTACCAGGTCGTCCGCCTTCCTGGTTTTTACGACAATGTCGTCGACATACGCTTCTACGATACGACCTATATGATCCCCGAAGACGCGGAGCATACAGCGTTGATACGTGGCCCCGGCGTTTCAAAGGCCGAAGGGCATCGTAACGTAGCAGTACATGCCGAAAGGGGTGATAAAGGAAGTCGCGAGCTGGTCGGACTCCTTCATCTTAATCTGATGGTAGCCGGAGTAGGCATCAAGGAAACATAAAAGTTCACATCCCGTCGTGGAATCTACAATTTGGTCTATACGTGGTAAAGGAAATGAGACTTTTGGGCACGCTTTATTCAAGCTGGTGTAATCTACACACATCCTCCACTTCCCACTTTTCTTTTTCACTAGTACAGGATTTGCTAGCCACTCGGGATAAAACACTTCCTTGATGAATCCGGCCTCCAAAAGTTTGCGTATTTCCTCACCGATCGCCCGCCGTTTCACTTCGTCGAAACGGCGGAGACGTTGCTTGACCGGCTTGGAGTGGGGCGGATATCAAGAGAGTGCTCGGCGACCTCCCTCGGAATGCCTGGCATGTCCGAGGGGCTCCACGCGAAGATGTCTGCGTGAGCGCGGAGACAGTCGACGAGCACTACTTCCTATTTGTCGCTGAGGGAAGAGCTGATCCTCAACACCTTGCCATCGGGGCTGTCGGGGTCGAGGGGAACTGTCTTGGTGTCCTCAGCGGGCGCGAAGCTCCCCTGCTGCCGTTCGTTGGCATCAGGGAGCGTGTTGACGATCGCTTCCAGATCCGCCACGAGGGTCTCATCGAGGGCGAGAGCCTCCGCGAGCTCGATGCTCTCGATGTCGCACACGTAGGCGTGCTCGACCGTCGGGCCGACCGTGATGACTCCGTGAGGCCCTGGCATCTTCATCTTGAGGTAGGTGTAGTTGGGGATGGCCATGAACTTGGCGTAGCATGGCCTTCCCAAGATGGCGTGGTAGGCTCCCTTGAAGCCCACGACCTCGAAGGTGAGCACTTCCTTGCGGAAGTTTGCCGGGGTTCCGAAGCAGACGGGCAGGTCGATCTGCCCGAGGGTTTGGACGCGCTTGCCGGGCGCGACCCCATGGAAGGAGGACTTGTTGGGCCGCAGCTCGGAGGTGCTGATCCCCATAAGCTCCAAAGTTGGAGCGTACAAGATGTTGAGGCCGCTGCCGCCATCCATGAGCACCTTGGATAAGCGCGTGTTGCCGATGACGGGGTCGACGACGAGAGGATACTGCCCGGGGTTCGGGATATGGTCGGGATGGTCTTCGCGACCGAACGAGATGGTCTCCGATGACCAGTCGAGGTACGAGGGGGTCGCTGGGCGGACCAGCATGACCTCTCGGCGTTCCCTCCTCCGCTGCCGAGGCTTCAAGTTGGCCGCAGGACCTCCCGTGATGAAGAACACGTGTTCCACCTCGGGGTATCCGTCGTCATCCTTGGCGCCACCATCCTTGGGCGGACCGCTATCCTTTCGAGGGATGCGGTTGTAGAACTTCCGCAGCATCTCACACTGCTCGAGGGTGTGAGCGACTGCGGTCTTGTGGTAAGGGCACGGCTTCTTGAGGAGGTCGTCGAAAACGCCCCCACCACGCGGGGGACCTCGAGATCCCTGGTGGTTAGGGTCGACCGCGAGGGCCTCGTCCTCGACGTCCCCTGCTCCGCGTGGCGTCCGGGTCTTCTTCCCCTTCTTGCCGTGCTTCCGCTTCTTCGAGGGGCCCTTCGCCTTATCGTCCTCCGCGGACGCTTCCTCGGGGCGTTTCCCCTTTTTGTCGTTGAAGATGGCATTGGCCGCCTCTTCCCCCGACGCGTATTTCGAGGCTATCTCGAATAGCCGGTTCGCGTCGGGGGGTGGGCTCCTCCCCAACTTGCACACCAGGCTATAGCAGGTGGTGCTTTTGAGGAAAGAGTGGATGATTTGGTGATCGGTGATGTTGGGAAGTTCGGTGCAGCGCTTGGAGAAGCGCCGGATGAAATCCCTCAACGACTCGCCAGGTTTCTGCCTGCACCCCCGAAGGTCCCATGTGTTTCCAGGGCGCACGTAGGTGCCCTGGAAATTTCCCACGAAGGTCTCGACCAGATCGTCCCAGTCGCGGATCCGGTTCGGGGGCAGGTGCTCGAGCCATGTCCGAGCGGAATCTGCCAGGTGGAGTGGCAGATTGCGGATGATCATGGCGTCGTCTGTGGCGCCGCCGAGCTGGCACGCTAGGCGGTAGTCATTGAGCCATACCCTGGGGTCCGTTTCCCCAGAGTACTTGGTGATAGTGGTAGGCTGTCGAAAACGAGGGGGAATCGGGGCGGTGCGGATGTTATAGCTGAACACCCGCGTGCCTGTTGGCTCTGGGGCCGCATCCCGGTTCCGCCCAACGTCGGTGCGCCCGCGCTGGTGGGTCCGGTCTCCCTCTCGCCGCCTGATTTCGTTCAGGGTATTGCGAGCGTCGCCATCATCGTCCGTGCCACGGGTGTCCCGGAGGCGTGACCTCGCGGGTTCCCTTGCTGGAAGCGTTCGTGCTTCGAGCGCATGTGGTTCGCTGGCGTGGCGTCGCGCCGGGTCGCGGCGGGAGTTGCCCCGGGATTGTGCTCGCGCCCTGCCGTTGGGCCGGGGTGAGCGTACCGAGGATTCCCCTCCTCGTTCGCCCTTCAAGGCTGAGGAGCGTCGAAGGCGGGAGGCTGAGCTCTCGGCATGCTGTCGGGCAGCGTGCTCGACCAGCTTTTGAGCCTCGAGGTGTAGTTTCCGCCCTTCGGGGGTCGCTGCCTCCGGCATGGCTCGGAGCAGCGCGGCCGCCGCGATGAGCTTCTGGCTTGTCCTGGGAGCGAGCTCGTCATCTCTGCCCTCATCAAGGATGCGGGCCTGAGCCACTCGTCCTGCGTGTCGGGCGTCCGTGCCGCGTTCGTCGCCTTGCTTGGCCGGCTCGCGGTCGGAGCGCGCTGGTGGCGAGACGTCACCACTAGCTCGTGGCAGATGGCGCGGATCCCGCTCGTCCTCGGAAGGAGAGTGATCCGATGGGTCCGATGACTGCGCGCCTTTCGGATCTATGCCATCGTTGTCCCCCTGCTCGTCACCCCCGCCGTCGTCGTCGGACGCCGATCCCTCGCTGAGTTGTCCGTCGTTGATGATGAAACACTCCTTGGTTGGGTCATACTCGTCATCGGAATACTCGAAGCAGTAATCCGCCGCTGTTTGAAAAGCAATAAAGGCCTCTGGGTCGCGGAGACCCGAGTAGTCCCAACCAAGGTGTCTACGCATGAATGCGTGTTCATCTTCGGACTCCGTGCGGGAATCGCCGAGCAACGGATCGGCGAAGTCCTGCTCGGAAGCTGGGTGGCAACCAGGCTGGTCGCCATACGCACTCATGGTAGTGCGGATGGAGGAGGCGTACGCATCCGCGGAGTTGCGTAGCCCGTAGGGATAGGAATGCACCGTCGTGGCGCGTGATGCAGACATGGGCCCCGGGAGGAAGGGAGCAACCCTCTCCTGTGACCCTGACTGCAGGACGTCCCCTTCCCTTGTGGGATGGGGGTCGCCGACGTCGGCGGCGCGCCTTGCAGCGCGCGCTCGTCGTGCGCGAGGTCCGGGACGACTCCGCCGTCGCGGCGCCGCCGGAGACTGTTGATGAGGCTCCGGTTGGTTGCTGGGATCCTCCTGGAGGATGCACATGTGGTAATCATCACCACATGTTTGGAAGCGCAAGCTCCCGAACCGGATCTCCTGCCCTGCTGGGAGCGGATTGCTCTCGCCCAGCGGAGGCCGTCCTTCGCCGGAGTTCGCCATCGGGAAAGGGAGTAGTGCACCGCAGGTCCCCTACCTGGCGCGCCAACTGTCGGTGCCTGATTTGGTCGCACCGGCACCAACAAGTGATTGCGGTGCTAACCACTCGTTTCCCTGATGGCGAGAGTGAGAGACGGGGTTTTATCCTGGTTCCGGCCACGGGGCCGTACGTCCAGCAGTGGTGCGATGCACCGGGTTGCGTGTTGCTCGTGGTAGGGGTTTACAAGCAAGGTGGGAGAAGGAGATGAGCTCCTAGGTCCCTGGTTATGGTCTGTGTGTGTTTGAGACTTGTGTTCTCTGCGTGTCTTGCCCTTTGCATGGGCTTCCCTCCCCCTTTTATAGACAAGGGGGCGGGGTGCGAGTACATGTGTTTGTCGCTGTGTGCACTGTTCGTCCATGCCGCGCCGTACGTGAGCGGGAATCGCGCCTTCCAACTCTGCTGACGACATGGCAGGGACTGACGTATCGTCCTTCCTTCTCGTGACAGTTCACGACGTCGAGGGGAGTGTCTTGCGCACGGCGTTCCATGGTCTCCTTCGAGGCTGCCTTCGAGGGTGGCTGCGCGTCCGGCGGGGGGTAAAGTCAAAGGAGTGGTTGGCACAGTGCTACTAGCAGGGTTAGGCCTAGCGCGCAGCATGGCGCTCAGAGTTCACTGTCGCGAGTGGATTTGACCGATGTCTTCTCCGGAGGGTAGGTGATGGCGTGGAGTAGTGATCCTGCTTTTTGACCGCGTCTCAACGACTCTGACGAATCGCGGCGCGTTGGGCGTCGTTCCCGTCGAGGCGGGCTCGAGCTTGGATGGCAAGCTCGAGCTCGCCGACCCTCGAACGAGACGGAAAACACCCCCTCGAGGGTAGGGGTCGTCCTCGAGGCCGCCGAGCCTCGATCGAGACGGAAAACATCCGCTAGAGGGTGGTCGCTTGCCTCGAGCTGGATGGGCGCCGAAGACTTATAGCGATGGCGGGCCTTTGCTGGGCTGTGGAGCCTGGTTGATGTCGTTGTGGGCCTTGGCGCCAAGTAGTTTTGGACTTAGATTGGGGTACCCCTTTTGCAGGTACCCGACATAGATGAATAGCGTTTTTTTGGAATATTTGGGAAACTAAACGGGCCTTAGTACTCTCATCTTCCAGTGTTAGAAATTCATGCAAAACACCTCAACGCCCCGCGCCCACTGCCGCCCATCCGGCATTGCTCCCCGCCGCCCCTAGCTGTGTGATGAGCGCCACCGCCGCCCCTAGCCATCCCCCGCCAAGCACCCCAACGGTTGCACTGCTCCCATCCTGTGGTTGAGCGCCACCGGAAGCTTCAACATTTCAAATCTAGTATTTCAACATTTAGTTTCTGCAGTTTCAACATTAAATGTTGAAAGTGTCTTATACAAAATGTTGAATTCATCACATGTGATCCTGTAAAAATGTTCTCATATTCTAAAAGGTCTCAATTACAAGTCCCATTCGGATTGCATCCAGCTCAATGAATTCACGGAGAACACAAAAAACACTGTCAGTCCGTCAGTCTTGCTTGTAGGGCTCATCAAGAGCCACATTGTAGCACGTCGGGTTGCAGGGATATTCACAATCTATCTCCTTTACCTCCCTCCGATCAAAGAACCAATCTCCAACAGCTTCAGCAGCCGTCTGTTCACCAAATTTTATATTCAGATAATAATGCCACAAAGAACTCAAGGATGTCTATCATCAAGAGCCCACAACACAAAAATAGCATGCGTGTATATATACCTTGTTGTTGATTCTAGCAGCAGATGGGGAGTGCCAAGTAATAGCTTTCATTGACTGACAGTGTATAAAGCAGGAGTCGATGAACATACCCCAGCCCCTTCTATTCTTGAACTCATTTATAGCATCAAGCAGTGCTTTCCTAAAACCTGGAAATTTCATACCCTCAGTATAGTGACTTCCAAGATGCAGGCTTACCCAGAAGAAGAACATAAGATTCCATTACAACCTTGGAGAATTTCAAGCTGTTTTGTGGTGCACTTGGTAATGTCCATTCTGCAATTTCGCCATAAGTTTTGAGGGTCAGAACCTTCTGGAGACAAGACATGCTCTACCTGCAAAGTAAAATCAGGAAAGAGCAGTGGACTCATGCCGATCTGTATGCCCAAATGGATCATTAAATGGATAAAAGTAGTGGCACCTGCCAAACATCATATGCTGGATTGAGTATAAACATTGGTGTCGTTATGCTTTTTGCAACTTCCTGTGGGAAGAAGCACTGATAACAATAAAGGGAACTAATTAGCACACCGTAGCTTGAACATTGAAGAGTGATTATTTTAAAGAAAGGAAATGGTAACTTCAAATAAATCATGGGACAACCTGCCCTGGCTCCATATCTGAACTGCAACGAGGGAACTTTTTACGCACATCCTGCAAAAAAAAAAAAATAGAGAATAAACCACATGAATGTGTGTGCATGCATGCGCTTGCGTGGGGGAGAGAGAGAGAGAGAGAGAGAGACCTGCAGCCGAGCAACATCATTATAAAATGCCCGCATATACCTTCGTCCAGAAATGTCTTCTCTGTAATGCATACGAAGGGATAAAATCGTTGTAAATTCACTTCTCTGGTGTCATTTTACTAATTGATGGAAATAAAGCTAAATACTTCTAGCAAAATATAGAGCTGCAACCAAGTCAAGTTCAAGCAAGCTAAAATACACTCCAGTCTTCTTTATAAAAATAAGTGAGCACAGTTTTAGTTGATTTACCCAAACTTAAGAACATGCAAGTTTCAAAACGAATCAACATAATGATGTTTCGTACTTTAATATTAATTAGGCCAAAATGGTAGCGGAAAATGCATGAATGTTGATCAATCATTCCAAATTCAAACAAGATGCATATTTTGTCCATAGAGCTTGCTTTGTGCATCCTTAGGTACAGGGGGAAGAACTAATTTGCATATAAGAAACATGAAAGCTGCAAGTGTGGTTATAAAAGGAAAACTAAGTATTATAACTTATTTTATATGTATTAAAATTAAATTATGCCATAACCCATGCTGTAGGCCCAAACTCTACTTATTTTTTCAACCGAAGCAGTAAAAAAACAAGCCAATCTCAAGTGGCACATAGTGAGTTAATTTATGTACTGAGTGGAAATGTTAAAAAAAAGATCGTAGCATACACATCAAGAAAAAATCCACCATCTGCGAGGCACTTGACCATAGGCGTCTTTGGTAGAAGTGCTCGGAAATCATCACAGTGAATGTATGTAGAGAGGCCACCAGCTGAGCATCCAGTAAGGAAAGCCTACAAGCAGTAGGGAAAATACTGCATAGTCAAGTCAAATTCCCAGATGACTGGCCACCAATGACATACATATAATAGCGACAGTAATTTACTTTTCTAACTTGATAGGACATGGATAATGAGTCAATGTATATACAGCATGATAAGAGAATAAACGTAGAATCCTTTGTCACAAGCTATCAGAAAACTTCCGGTAGCTCCTAAGAGAAGAGACGAAGTATCTCAATGAAAGGGTAGAATGACACTGTGGTTGTCGATTCATCCTACGCCCCAAACAACCTGTTCACCATGAGGTATAGTGCACTTCATAGTGTACTTTGTTGAAAAGCATGTTGGAGTGCTAGAATGGTACTAGTTGCCTAAGATGCGGAAGAGGAAAGACGAAACTGATGTGAAAACAACACATCAAGAAGAACTTTATGGCAGCAAAACTGCATCCGATATTCAGACACAAATTTCAAGTTTTAAATGCATAGATAACAATGCAAAATAACATTTTTTTCTATGCCTTCAAAAGATGAAAGCTATGACTAACTGCAAGGTGAAACCACCGTAAGTATATTGTTAGTGTTCATTGTTCTGGGCTCGGGATGAGCTGTTGACATGGTGTTGAAGCCGTATCGCAGGTCTGAAGCAATGACGATGACGACTAGAGGGAACTGTGGAATTCATAGACATGCTAGACGAGTGCAGTGGATGTACGGAAGCCTGATTACAGCAGGCACAGTAAACCTGTTTAGCCCTGGATAGGCCCTTGGACAGAAGGTCGGCCATGACTGCTTCCCAGATACGCTGGCCTCTGAAGAAGAAACCTGTGCCATTCTGGGAGGATCACAGAAATTATCAGTCGAAGTATCTGGGGAGGAAGTAACATAAACAGGGAGATGAGAGAGGCAAAAGTAGGCACACCTTGACTTCATCTTGGACAGTTCCAGAGAATGATGCACCGTCGCAGTATCTTATTCTGACTTTGTTCCAGTTGTAAAAATCTGCATGACCAATATACATTCAACTCGTAGCAGCTAGGATTGATGTGGGTTGCAGCATCAGAAATCAGGTGAGCAGAGTGGCATTACCAGGATTCTGAGATTCATCGTCACTGAGTATGCCGACGAATTCGACGCGACTATCCATGTGGGCAGAGGAACCGAGATTTGATTTCTTGCGGCGAGCGCAGGATTTGAAGTTGCGGCACCAGCTTCCGCCCTCCAAGTGAAGGATCCAGCTATGTGATCCTTGCCCGAATCCTGGCAGGAAGTGGTAGCCCGGCGGCGTCCCATCCAAGCACAGTGCGTCCCTGTCGTAGACGAGCGTGAGGTCGACGAGTGTGGGCAGGCGATGGCCGTAGGTCGGGGATGGGGGTGGGAAGTCTGAAGAGACCGCGGCGTAGCGGGAAAGGGTGAAGAGGAGGGCGGTGGCGAGGAGCGCAAGGGCCAGTGCGGCGGCGCGGCGGCGCCACAGGGCGGAGAAGGGAGACGGCATCGGTGGATGGATCTGAGGCTCTCCTCGGCGGCGAACGCTCTCCGACGACTCCTCATCTTTCAAGTCTCAACTGTCAATAAAATACTACCCAAAATAAGTACTACGGAGTACTAGCAGGCAGGTCCTAGAATAATAATAATCCGGCGGCGGCGGCGGAAGCGGGGGATGGTCACCCAGCCCACCCACGGGGCCGCTGCCGTTGCCGAGGAAGGCAAGCACCTTTCCATTGCTGTGCTACAGCACAGACACCAGCAGTAACAATAATAACGAGGTTACACAGGGTGTGAAGTGCAAAAGTTGAGTTCCTTCTTCTTCCTTATCTTCCATTGTTGCGGGCGAGGCGAGGCGAGGCGAGGCGAGGCAGCAGTAGATTAGGGAGAAAATGATGCCGAATTGGAGAGCTGGAGGGACGCTGCTGCGCAACGCTTCTGCGACCCGCTTGGCCAAGTTGTTTTCGTCTTCCTCTGCGCGCACCTCCTCCTCCAAGTTGTTCGTCGGTGGTAAGGCAGATCGTTGCTGCCAAGGCAGATGAAATGAATGAAATCTGAATATTGCATCATGTGCAGGCCTTTCTTACGATACTAACGAAACTGCTCTCAAGGATGCTTTCTCTCGATATGGTCATGTCACTGCAGGTATTCATTCATTCAGCAACTGTTTTCTGCCATGATCGATCAAATTCCTGAATTTTGGATGATATGCACGACGGCAGTGAAGGTTATATGCCATCCAACCACGGGGAGGTCAAAGGGATTTGGTTTCGTCGTCTTCTCTTCCCAAGATGATGCGGCTGCAGCAGTGCACAAGATGAACGGGGAGGCAAGTGCTCCCATCTCTTCTGTTCTTCTTCTATCTATCAGATACAGTTCTTCTATCAGAGACAGTACTAACGAACCAACTCTGATTGTTTCAGGTGCTTGATGGAAGGAACATTCGAGTACACTACTCAAATTGCTGATGAAGGAAAGCAAGGTCGCAGGAGCAAATGCTATTTTCTTTCATCTTTGAGCTTATTTTTGTTCAAACAGTCAGGCAGCACAATTGCCCACATACTTATTTTTGCTCAACCAAACCATTTATTTGTTCATATTACATATCGGAGCTTGTCTCACTCTCATCACTGGGAGGGAGGGAAAGAGGGAGGGAGTCTCAGACCACCAACAGAGTCGATAGATATATCCCCTCCCGGCTCCCCGATGAACACAACCGATGAACACAGCACGAGTGGGCGAGTGGCCTAGGAAGAGGATGAATCCGACGAGGGTGCTGCAGCGTCGGCGTCTTCTTGGTCAAGGCTGAACTTATGCTTGAAGGCGTCCTGGCGCTGCATCCACATCATGTGGCCCTGCAGATGCATCCACATCATGGAATCGGCGGCGGAAGAGGGCAAATCGATCACAAGGTAGTAGTAGTAGTAGGTGTAGTAGCTACCTGCAGCGCGGCAGCCCACGCGACGAGGAAGGAGGCCACCCAGAAGCGCTTCTCCTTCACCAGCTTCGACAGATCCACCGCCGCCATTTTAAGTCCTCCGGCTGCCTGCTGCTAGCCTAGCCAAGAGAGGTCGAACACCAGACCAGAGGGAAGAAGATGAAGATGGAGGCCCACAGGCCATGCACTCAAAAAACAGGCCGGGCCCGAGTAAAGACAGCCCAGACCTTCTTACAGCACCCTAAAATCCTCCTTTTCTCATCGAACGAAAAAAACGTATGCATGCAGTTCAATTTCTATTTCTATACTTGTAGTAGTATCTATGGATAAGCTACTGGCGCTAATGACTCTAATCTGACGTTCAGACATAACAGCCCTACAGTGGGAATGTTACAGTAACTTACGTACACACGCTGTAGCGCCCCATTCAGGGCCGGTGGGCCGGCCCTGAGCCAGTGCGGGCGGGGCGACCGCCCCGGGCCCCAAAATTCAGGGGCCTCCATCTGAAGATGCATGTCCTACTGTTTGCTAGTTATTTTAGAGTTTCAGTCCAATCAAGACACGGTGCAAAAAATAACCCAAAAGGCCACTTCTCAGTTCCCAATGAGAGGCCACGACATGAAGAATGGAAAAACAATTGTGAATCATCCGATCGATCGCTCAATCCATCGCCCTCGATCGCCACCCTCTAGGCTCCGGCCCTCCTGCGTCACGACTGCCAGCTTGCAGCTGATCGGTGAAGATGGCGATCACATGCCTATTAAGCTGCTCGATTGCCATCTTGCCATCGCCGATCCTGCACCAGATTGTCGTCGCCCCATGCCCCTCATTGCAAGACGCCAGATCGCCATTGCTGGATCAAGATAAAGGTTCTTTCTGTTGGCCATAAATGCGCCCTAATTGAGTTTCTTTCGTAGAGTCAGTGCAAAATTTGAATCACTAATAGCTTTCTTTTTTGTTTGTAGGACTGTTCTCGTCCAATCGAACAACATATATTAGTGGAGAAAGAACCTATAAAAATCAAAATCTTATATTCCTTGTGGATGGCAAATCAAGACATTTTTCATATGCTTATTATCCTTTATGGCCAACATTGCCTCTATTTTTTCCTCGCCCCGGGCCACCAAAATGTCAGGGCCGGCCCTGGCCCCGTTCATGGGAACATAATCAAACTTAAGATACTTCCACTCTTCCTTGGAATAACTCTGTCATATTTCAACTCTCTAGTTTTGACAAATTAAATTAATTTATAGAAAGATATGTTTATTTATTTCATCCACACCGCCGCACTCCAGGCGTTGTCTCCTGTCGGCGCGGCTGTGTAGCGTCTCACCCAACGCCACCACATAGGTCTCCTCGCACGGCCGTTCAAAGCGAGTACTAATTTAATTTGGAGCGGAGTGAATACATATATTTTGGTGAATGGTGTAGTAATAAACAGATATATATAATTGGACACCAACGACATTAGCGCTCCTCCCAGTGAACGGTAGTAGACGACTTTGTACAAGCATACTCCAAGTATTTTGTTTCTTGATTGAGAAAAAGAAAGAAAGAAAAGATTAATAATATGTATATATAAATATAAGGGCATCTAACAAAACACACCCAGAATGGATATGGATATGGATGATCGATCGAGAAGAAGTAGCGGCCGGATCTTATTCTTTTATTTGGAGTTGGAGTTGATTCATCGACCCCTGAAATTGCAGGGAGTTGATTCATCGACCCCTGAAACTAAAGGTGAAAATGAAGTGAGCTCTAGCATATATGGTGATCGATGGATCAGTAGTCGGCGGCGGATGGCAGCTGGTCGTGATGAGGGCGCTGTCCGATGAAGATGATGTCGTAGACGAGCGCGGCGATGGCGGCGCCGAGGAAGGGGCCGAGCCAGTAGACCCAGTGGTTCTCCCAGACGCCGCTGACGACGGCCGGGCCGAAGGACACGGCGGGGTTCATGGAGGCGCCGTCGAAGGCGCCGCCGGCGAGGATGTTGGCGCCGACGATGAAGCCGATGGCGATGGGCGCGATGACGCCGAGGTCGCCCTTGTTGGGGTCCACGGCGGTGGCGTACACGGTGTAGACGAGGCCGAAGGTCATGACCATCTCCAAGACCACGGCGTTCCAGGCGCCCACGCCGGCGGACAGCGAGAAGGCGCCCACGGCCTCCCCGCCGGTGGCGATCTTGAGGAGGAGGCAGGCCACCACGGAGCCCAGCAGCTGCGCCACCCAGTAGGCCACGGCCTTGAGGAGGCTGATGTTGCCCCCCACGAAGGCGCCGAACGTCACGGCCGGGTTCACGTGGCCGCCGGAGATGTTGGCGCCCACGGCGACGGCGACGAAGAGGGCCAGGGCGTGGGCCAGAGACGCGGCGATGAGGCCAGACGGAGTGGTGGCGCCGCCGCCGGTGAGCTTAGCGAAGGCCATGCCGGAGCCGGAGCCGGCGAAGACGAAGATGAGCATGGAGATGAACTCGGCCACGGCGGCCTTGGCGGTGTCGGGGTGCGACAGCTCACCCGGAGCGCCCACGGCGATCCTGCTCACCGGCATTTTTTCTCTCCTATTGTTGCTGAATGAAATGGCCTCCTTCCTATACTACTCCACACATACATGCGTGGGCAAGTCGATCGGTTATATATAGTAAGTAGCCTGAGACCGGGACGACTGGAGGAGGCATTGTGCAACCATGGAATGGAAGCTGCATGGAGCGGCCGGATAATCTGCAGGTGACGACACGACCGCTTCCGTCACAACAAACCAAACCAATGCAAATTAAAGGTGGCCACACACAAAAAAAGTATCTGGATTGGGATTGCATGCATCTTCAGCAGCTAGTGACCATTCTGCGTACTACTACTCCTAGTAGAGTTGGAATAGACTAGGGTTGTGTTCAGCTAATTGTGGGAAGAATTACTTTTTTCTGGAATGCGTGTTATGTGAGGGGGGTGAATAAGAAAGGTGAAAAAAGAATTTTTTAAAATGCGTGTTATGTTAAAGAGATACATAGGAAGTTTTTTTTCTGAAATGCGTGTTATGTGAGAGGGGTAAATAGGAAAGGTGAAATTTTTTTTTTTAAAATGCGTGTTATGTTAAAGGGATAAATAGAAAGTAAAAAGTATTTTTCCGATCTGAACACGGATGGGTTGACAGCGTTGTCTTGTGCTTCCAGCAGAGGCCCACACACCAACCAAAAGCCATGAACAGAAAGGACGATGATAGGCCGGGGCGGGCCTCCCCGCCAGTGGGGATGGGCCACGTGGACGAACAATTGGCAGGGCTGCTTCCAGCGGCTGGTGGGGGCGCCGGCCTCTGACGTGTGCTCTTGTCTTCCTCTGTCTCCTCATCCTCTCGGACCTCCTCCCCGCAGGCATGTTCTCCTTTTTATGTGATGACGAGTGGGGTTCAATCCGCAAACAGAAAACAAATCGCATTCATCGCTGGTCGGGAAATCTAGTGTCTGCATGGTCTGATCCGCAAACAGAAAAACAAATCGCATTCATCGCGAAATCTAGTGTCTGCATGGTCTGATAATGACGCTGATATAAAACATAGAAACACATCCAACTTCACCATCAGAGGTTATCCGGATTGCTTAATTACTTACCCCCTGCCGTAACCCAATCCTACCTTAATACGCACGCGGATTATCCATACTTTACAAGAAGAAACCAGCCAACAAACCGCAGACATCAAAAATAAAAACACCCCGGTTCACGGGAGGGAAAAAAAAAAGATAAAAGGATACCTCTTCTGAGAAAATGTCAAAGACTGACTAACACAGTCCCTCATATACCTCCCCAACAATGATGGTACTGCCTGTGCCGGTACATCAAACATCAAAAACTTTCAATAAAAAAACATACAGACATATCAACTTACACACAAGACAACATATCACCAGGAAAGGGCGCTTTCCCCGTATACGAATATCTCATTTTCTAAATCCCTCACCCATTGGCATACTCTATTGCACATCTTGATTGCTTGAGTCTGAAAATAAGCAAAATCCAAGTTGGATCACTAGGCTGCTACACATAGCATGACGCAAAAACTTAATGTACAAACCTTATCAGCCAGTGGATTAAAAGCTGCATACAGCTCAAAGTCCTGGGTTATCCAGCAAAACAGAACTGCAAGGAAAGGGAAAACGTAAATTCAACTATTTATCACATTACTCAATCAAATGTTACGAGCAAGCAAAGTTGACATATTGACAGGGAGAATACTCTTGTAATAGCATATAATTTCTCAGGTGCCTCGTAGTACCAAGACTTTCATATCAATAAAGGTGCAGATGCGCAGGATGAACCATGTGATGCTATTCATCCCACGATTACACTACTCTACTAGGGCACCCTTCACCCACAATAGCACTAACTAGCGCCAAGGCACAAAAAGACAGCACCCTGCAAATTAGAACGAGGCACCCAGTACTGTGTCATTGCATTGCCACCTGTGCACTGTACAATCGAATCAGTTTTATTCAAAGTTAGTTAAGTCATTGTGCCATAGTTTATCTGGCCTTTGTAAGATGTAGGAAACTGAGCAGTGCCCTATGAGCAGCTATTAAGGGCCTGCTTGCTGCAGCTTATTGGACGGCTGCAGCTGTCCAGCCCAGCCGTTCAGCTGCGGCCCAAATCAAATCGTCAACAGTTTTTCAAAAAAGGGAAAAAAAAACGACAGCAATAGCTTGGCTGGCTGCAGCGCACGTTGCTTGGCTGCAGCGGTGTTGCGGCTGCTGCAGCGGGCAGCTGCAGCAACGAATCATAGCTTTCAAAACTTCAGAACTATATTGTTGCTCGCGCTTGCACATAGTAGACTAGAGTTTCTGGTTGCTAAAGATGGCTTACCATAATCATCATCTCTTCTGAATTGAGTTTTGTGTGGACCAGTTGCTTTATCGTGCATGGAGGCATACAGTTTTTGATAAGCTTTGTACAATCTGCAACGTGGTCCTCTTATATACAAAGATTATTCACTGTTATGGAAATGAAATATGTAGTATACCAATACCCATACCTCTTCTGCTGCTTTTGATTGCTAATGGATGAGGGGAACTCAGATGACACATACTGATCAAGGTAAACACTTTTGTAGATGAAATGCCAGAGTCCAGCCGGTCCTCCAATTGCCATATCAGGAGATAAAGATTGAGAACTCCTGTCTTGAGAGGAATGATGCTGTGATGCGGACTGAGAATTTGTATCGGTTGGGAGATCTTCAACATGCAGTGTACTCTCATGTAAAGATCTTTGGACTTCAATGAGGACA
Source organism: Digitaria exilis (assembly GCA_015342445.1). Classification (NCBI taxonomy): domain Eukaryota; kingdom Viridiplantae; phylum Streptophyta; class Magnoliopsida; order Poales; family Poaceae; genus Digitaria; species Digitaria exilis. The sequence continues at coordinate 27,757 of JACEFO010001043.1, forward strand.
TTTGATTTCAAGAGAACATTTTGAATACGGTCCCTAATACATCATTCACAAAAGAGCAGTTCTTCAGTTCAATTTTACATAGCACGCACTCCCATGAACTTAAATCATGCCAAGTATGGTTAGCTCACCTGGATTCTTTGAGATCATAGAAGGCATCTGATCTCGTAGTAAGCAAAGTCACGTATGTATGTTCCTGTCAAGAAGATACTCGTATTTAAGCTGCAAATCAACCAAAGAAAAAGCTACTGCACACGAAATGCCTGATGTCAAATTCCTAGTTACTCCTACATTTTGTTCAAGATCCATAGTTACTCCCAATTTTGTCCAAGACTATGGAAAGGAAGAAACATCTCAATATGCTCCTATCCGTGATGTGCTACTTGTTGAAATCGTCAAGGATTACGATTTAGCTATCTCCCTTAAAATCCTGTATTCCTTTCTTTTCAAATTTTCATCACCTCACTGGCAGTATCACCTACCACACTCAATTTCCCTCAAACTCCAGTTTTTAACAGGTGCATAACCGAGAAAGCTTTCATTTAAGTGTCATACTGATCAACAACAATAGAGACCAATACACTGTCATCAGTCATCATTGACAATTTCTAAGTTAGAATTTCGAAAGTAAAAATGATAAAACCAATACAGTTATCCAGATGTATAAATTTCACTCACATCAAAAAAATGAACATAAGCATACAGGAAGGCCATAGGATTGTATCTTGGTAAACATATGGGTGAAAAAGACTCTGAAGTTCTGCACAAAAAGACAAACTGTAAGAACAATAGTTCAACGTTACAATCCTTCACTTCAGAGCACATCATGTTTACCTAAAAGATTCGGAGGACAGTATGAAATTCGCAAGTAATAAAATATCATCAGGATGCAAAGTTGCCTTTTGTGCTCCCACAAGACTAATAACCTGAAAATAATCAAGAGTGATATACAAGAAACACAAAAAAGCAGGATATGGAAAGAGAGGGAACAAAACATATCCTCATATCCATTTGTAGTAAGAGCATGGGCATAATCCTCATATCCATTCTCATCGCACAAGTTATTAATTTGTTTGGAGACATTAGATATGCTTGATACCATGGTAACAAAAGTAGCAAGCCTTACACAGAACTTTGGCATGAATACATGTGGAGGACATTCAATATGGACTAGCTGGCAGAAAATAAGTCACATATGTATGCACCACTAGAAGATGCGTGTGGAACCTAAAGAGTGACCATGGATAACTAGTGTCACAGCACAGAAAAGAAGTGCCTTATGTGTGTGATCCTCTTGAAGGTGTAAATTGTATTGATAGGTACAACTAACATGGGAATGTACTTTACATATTAACAAAGAGTCAGGATTTGATAAAGCAAAGTGAACTTAAACGCTTAGTTTACAGCAACATCCTGCAAGTTCTGGCAGGGGGTTGGACGAACCTTGTGCTCACACATTAGCAGTGCAAATAGAACCCCTGAATCAGCAACATCCTGCAGAACTGCACTAGCTGCCTGCCTTGTTGCTTGCACGAGAGGGAGGCATGTGTATGCATGAAGAAATGTCGCGGGATTCCTGTCCAACCGTTTGGCGGAATGCCCAATGAGTGCTACAAGTGCAAGCATTTATTTGGCACAAAATGAAACGAGAGCAAAGAAAAAATTTAACTGACCAGCTGAATGCATGTATAAGAGATAGGAAAACTGCATCCGTGCCACCAAGCAACGGTGCCATATCGAATTTGGGATTCTTCTCAAAGCACCTATTGACTGACTTTGTCAAAATAAGCAACAACTGCAAAAGTCATGTTTTCAGAAAGATATCAAACATAAGGCTGGAGAAGGCATATCTGCGTAAATGTAGTCACAGCTGAAAGTCCAAAAAAAGGAAACGACAGTATTAAGAGATGACGAATGCAGCAGTGGAAGCACCTGACCATACATGAGCTCTAGTTGCCCCCTCAGCCCTTCATATGACTCTTCCGTGCAGCTTATACATACTAAATAGATTGGTCCCTTCACAAGGAAAACAATCTGAAGACAGAGTGAAAGAAGTTAGTAGCCTACACTGGGTGATCACAAAGAATTTTGAATAAGAGGGTGTGGTGTTATGTTATGAAAATAAGATGCAATAGCCAATAGGCTTCTCTGACAAGGAAGGCGGACTGACCTGGTGTTTGCCAGCCCTCACAAATTTGATATGGTCACCACTGGAACAAGTCGAAATAAGGTGAGACAAAGCTAAACAATTGAACAAAGTCAGACAAGCCAAGCCAGGTACCTGTTCTCGACAAAGGAGATGATTGCTTGCAGTGTAGCAGAAAAGCCGGCTAGCTTGTGCTCATCTCCATACCTGAAAGTTGCAAAAGTGCCAGCAGTGTTATGGTCTTGGTCAAGAAAACGCTGAATGAATTTCCCGTTGCCCAAGTGGTCTCACCTGGAATATATTGGCTTGCCAGAATTGCTCAAGATGAAGAAATGCTTCTTCCTCTTCCTCCACGAAGACGAGGCATCGTCCTGAAACATGGGCGCGTTAGGCTTGGTGATCCAATCAATCAATCAATCCACTGGGAGCAGGTGATGGGGGACTCTCACCTCGTCGAGATGCTTCTTGTCGCGCGGCCAATCCTGGGCGGGCTCGGGGTCGGGGTCGGGTTCAGGGTCATCGTCGAGGCTGCTTCCCCGCTCGCCAGCGTAACCGCTGCTGCTGGGGCTGGGCGGGGAGACGTCATCCCCGTCTCCTTCCTTATCGTCGTCGTGGAGACCATCGGGCGCCTCCTTCCACGCGCAGATGCTGCTCCCGCCTCTGGACGCGGCGGTGAGGTAGCCCTCCTCCTCCTCGTCGTCGTCGTCGAGGTGGTGCTCGTGGATCTCAGAGGAGTGGAAGTCTGGGGGGAGGTCCCTGCCACCGCGAAGGGAGAGGGCGGCGAGCCTGGCTCCGGCTTCGGCTTGGGGCTGGGAGTCGGCGGGGTTGGGGTTAGGGTTTGGTGGATCCTCCATGGCTGTCCCTGCCTCTCTCAAGTCTCTTCCTCACCGGTTCTGTCAGGAGTGAAGGCATGTGGACAGCGTCAGCTACGATATGAGGAGTAACCGTTGATCAAGCATCCAACGGCTCATAGCATTAAGTAGTATTTTACTTTTACCGGCTGCTGCCGTTCTCGTACGGTGAATAATTCACCGCTGTAATTTTTCTTTCCGCATCTACAGGAAGGAGACGGTGCCCGTGAGGGTGGATATGGGGAAGAATGTGGGTAAGAACCCTAGGTAGAGTAGTTAGTAGCCGGTATGGTGACGTTGTTGAACTGAATTCGTTGCTCTCGTGAAGTAAATTTGGCTGCCAACTGCTTGAATTCCGTTTGCTCTGTTCTTCTCTTCTGTTCAGTTTCTCCCGTTCTTCCTGTTTTGCTTGCTTGCGCCAACTTCTTGCCAGGATTTTCCTCTTGATCCTGACAATTGGTAATCAGAGCCAGCGATTCTTGGCATCATTCTTGTCCACAGCCAAATTCCCCGGATCTAGTCCGATCGGCGCGGTGGTTGGAAGGTTGCAGATCACCTGTGTAAAATCCCTCCCTCCCACCCAGATCCGTGGAAAACACCCACTCTTTCCAAAATCTAGCGGGGCAATTGACAAGGTGAGGGTTGCAAGGCATCTGTCCTTGTGTAAAATTCCGGAAGCCGAAGTCGATTTGTTCTGTGGTGGCGTCGGAGGAAGGTTGCCTTGACTGAGGGTTGCTAGACGAGTTCTAGAGTAAAATTCCGGAAGTCAATCCGCAAACTTGGAGTTGAGGAATCACTGCGAATCTTAAGGGGAGGGTTTGCCTGAACCGATTCTCAGTGATAAGATGTCGGCGGGGGATGAGAAAGCTGGTGGTGACCAGCCTTTTGCTACAGCAGTGGAGGTGGATGGTCTTCGTCGTACCTTGGACCAGTTCATGAAGAAGCAGGATCAACATAATACCCTGCTAGCACAAAGCATTGAGAAGTTGACTGCTACTGTCAACCAACTGGTGGCCGAAAGAGGTTCTCTCACACCCGAAGATAAGGGTTCAGCAGTAAAAGGTAATGAGGTGCATACTCCAGACCCTCAATTCTTACCTAAACCATCACAGCCCATCCTGAACATTAACAAGTCAGTCACTGGAAATAGAGGAATGGGTGAACAGCCTAAGCAGTATTACACTCCACCACCTAAGCTTAGAGCACATATGCATAAGAATTCTGCTAATCATGGGCTTCATGGTAGTGAGCATCATAATTGGTCCACTCATGGTCAAAATATAGCATATTCTGTTGATGATAGAGATGAGGAGGAGGATGGTAGTATCACTTTTAAGCAGTTTGATGAGAACAAGGACTCACAACACCTTGAGTATTTTAATGCTCCAGAACCTATTGCTCAAATTCAGCAAAGTATGCAGAAACCACTAGTGAAACTGAATTCTTATACTGAACCTCAACAGTATAGAGAAAATCACCACTCTCATTATGATTCGCAAATGTTGTCTCAACACAAAGCAATAGCTCGAGGCCCTAAACTTCAATTTCCTGAGTTCAATGGTGATGATCCTGATGGGTGGATAAGAAAGGTAGAAAAGTATTTTGAGATGGTGGGAGTACCTACTATAAATAGAGTTCCATTAGCAGTCATGTACATCACTAGAAAAGCTGAGTATTGGTGGAGAGGCACAGGGTGTAATTCCAATCGACTTCCTTGGCATCATTTCTGTAGAATGATTGATGGCAGATTTAATACCATTTCTGATTGTGAGCTGGTTGGTCAATTTCACAACCTGAAGCAAGTTGGCTCAGTCAGTGATTATGTTGATAAGTTTGAGGAATTGGTGAGTGTTCTTCAGAGGAATAACCCTTCATTATCTCAGACTTATTACATCTCGAGTTTTATATCTGGTTTGAAAGATAATATACAATATCACCTTCAATGCCACAAACCAACTGCTTTGAGTGAAGCCTACTGGTATGCCAAGAGATTGGAACAAGCAAATCCACCAGTTAAGAGATGGAGTTTGCAGAACACTGCTGTCAGATCAGCTAAAGTATGGAACAAAGACAAGGAAATCAAAGATGTTGACAACTATAACGTGGCAGAATTGAAAGCTGTTGGTAAATGTTTCAAATGTAGAGAACCTTGGGTTCTTGGTCATGCAAAGGTTTGTAAAGTCAAACAGGCTTTTTCTATGGTGATTGTGGAAGAAGAAAATGGTAAAGAAGAAATGACAGTAGTTGAGGAGAGCTCCACTTCCGATGAAGCTGAGTTCCATGATGCTGAACAAAACCCAGCCATTAGAATCTCAATGCATGCATTGTGTGGCACTCCAGCAGCTGTAGGTACATTTACACTCTAGTTGCAAATTGGTAAAGCTACGGCTATAGCATTAGTGGATACTGGAAGTGATGCTTCTTTCATCAATACCACATTTGCACTCAAACAACAATGTACCATAACTAGTGTGCAACCACTACAAGTTACTGCTGCTAATGGCCTGAGGATGGATAGTACATCAGCATGCTTAGCTTGTCCCTATACTATCTAAGGGCACAAATTCTCAACAGATCTGAGATTGTTGAAAGTCAAAGGTTATGATGTGGTGTTGGGCACAGACTGGATATATGAACATAGTCCTGTGGGCCTTAATTTGAAAACCAGGCAATTTTCTGTTACCAAAGATGGGAAAGAAGTTATTACCTTTTCTGAGGAACCATGGCCAACTGCTAATGTTATAATTGGCACAAGGAAGTTATGTCACTTGCTGAAAAATAAAAGTGTACAAGCAGTGATGATTCTGAACAAAGGACATTCTGTTGAGGAAGTTGTTAAGGAAAAATCCATAATTCACCCTGAAATTCAAGAAGTCTTGCAAGAATTTAAGGATGTATTCAAAGATCCTCAAGAATTACCACCTAAGAGATCTGTGGATCATGCGATAGCATTGATGGATAAAGACAAGTCAGTTAATCTCAGACCATATAGACTTCCCCACTATTAGAAAACTGCCATGGAGGCAATCATTCAGCAACTATTACATTCTGGGGTGATCAGGCCTAGCATCAGCCCATTTTCTTCGCCTGTTATTCTAGTAAAAAAGAAGGATGGTACTTGGAGGCTGTGTGTGGATTTTAGACAATTAAACTCCAACACAGTGAAGAACAAATACCCAATCCCTATAATTGAAGATTTGCTGGATGAGTTGTTTGGAGCACATATTTTTTCAAAAATCGACTTGAGATCGGGGTATCACCAAATCAGAATGAGGGAAGAGGATATCCCTAAAACAGCTTTCACTACCCATGTGGGCCATTTTGAATATGTGGTAATGCCTTTCGGCTTGACAAATGCCCCTGCTACTTTTCAATCATTAATGAATTCAGTCCTTGCTCAGTTTTTAAGAAGATTTGCCTTGGTATTTTTCGATGATATCTTAATTTATAGTACTTCTCTGACTGAGCATATTCACCATCTGAGATCAGTTCTTGAGGTCCTTAGGCAAAATAGCTTATATGCTAAACTCAGCAAATGTTCTTTTGGGCAAGCTGAAGTGGAATACTTGGGACACATAATTAGCAAAGAGGGGGTTGCAACGGACCCTGCAAAAATTGAGATCATCAAGAAATGGCCACCACCAGAGAATGTCTCACAACTCAGACCTTTTTTGGGATTAGCTGGGTACTATAGAAGGTTCATTCAAAATTATGGTATAATCTGCAGACCATTATTTGATGCATTGGAAAAGAATTCCTTTCATTGGACTGATTTGCAAGAGCAAGCTTTCAGTCAGCTGAAACATATTATGTCATCTCCACCAGTGTTGGCTCTACCAAATTTTGAAAAGCCCTTTGTACTGGAGACTGATGCCAGTGGTCAAGGAATTGGAGCTGTCTTGATGCAGGAAGGCAGGCCCATTTCAATTTTTAGTAGGTCATTGGGACCTAAAGCAGCAGCAACATCTACCTATGAAAAAGAGGCCATGGCAATGCTTGAAGCAATTAAGAAGTGGAAGCATTATTTTGCTAGTAGTTCAGTCATCATCAAGACGGATCAACAAAGTTTGAAATATATTCATGATCAGAAATTGGTGGAGGGTATTCAGCACAAGTTGCTTATCAAGTTATTAGGTCTTAATTACACTGTGGAGTATAAAAAGGGAAGAGAGAACAAAGTTGTTGATGCTTTATCTACAGTTACCCACTCTGCTCAGCTAATGGCCATTTCGGTGGTAATACCTAAATGGATGGAACAAGTGCAGGATAGTTATGAAACTGACGAGAAATGTTTGGAACTAATGACTAAATTGAGTGTTGATCCTGCAGCTGTCCAACACTATACATTCCAACAGGGTCTTATCAGATATAAAGGCAAGCTATTGATTGGAAATGTTGGACTTCTTCGGAAGCAATTATTGGATACCTTCCATCAGTCGGCCTTGGGTGGTCATTCTGGAGAAAGAGCTACTTATCAAAGACTCAAGCTGAACTTTTATTGGCCTAAAATGCATTATGAGGTACAGGAATATGTCAAGACTTGTGCCATATGCTAGAAAAACAAGAGTGAGCATACTCCTTATCCTGGGTTACTTGAACCATTACCTGTTCCAGACATGGCTTGGACATATATTTCCATGGATTTTGTGGAGGGTTTACCAAAATCTCAGGGCAAAGATGTGGTGCTGGTAGTAGTTGATAGATTAACTAAGTATGCACATTTCATCTCACCGAGTCATCCATATTCTGCTCAGGATGTTGTATCACTGTTCATGAACAACATGTTCAAACTTCATGGATTTCCCAAGGTGATAGTGACCGACAGAGATCCAATATTCACTAGTTCTATGTGGCAGTCGATGTTCAAAACTATTAATGTAGCATTACATCTCTCAACTGCATATCACCCTCAAACAGACGGTCAAACTGAAAGGGTCAATCAATGTCTGGAAAATTACTTAAGATGTATGTGTTTCTCTCAACCAACTAAGTGGCATCATTGGTTAGCATTGGCTGAATGGTGGTATAATACCTCCTATCATACTTCACTCAATATGACACCATTTCAAGCGTTGTATGGTTTTATTCCTCCAATGGTAGCAGAAGTGGTTTTAGCTGATTGCCCTGATCTTACAGCTAGAGAACAATTGCAGAACAGAAACATAGCCACTCAGGTGATCAGGGATAACTTGCTTAAGGCTCAGGCAAGAATCAAACACCAAGCTGATAAGAAGAGAAGTGAAAGGGTGTTTGCTGAAGGAGATATGGTTTACTTAAAAATCCAGCCTTACAGGCACACCTCACTGAGTACTCATCGGTCACTCAAGCTTCATTCCAAGTTTTATGGTCCTTTCAGAGTGCTGCAGAAAATTGGTAAAGCGGCGTATAAACTTCTTCTTCCAGAAGGTTGCCAACTTCACAACGTGTTCCATGTTAGCCAATTGAAGAAACATTTGGGACCTAGGGTGGTTCCAAGTCCAGAACTGCCCCTGATTGATGACAATGGCCTGATCAAAGTAGCACCTCATGCTATTCTGCAAAGGAGAATGATTCCAAGACACAATGAACCGGTCGTACAATGGTCGATTCACTGGGTTAATCTTCCGGAGTCCGCAGCTACTTGGGAGGATGCGTCGTTCATCAGACGCGTGTTTCCATCCTTTCATCCATGAGGACATGGATGCCAAGGGGAGGGTATTGTCAGGAGTGAAGGCATGTGGACAACGTCAGCTACGATATGGGGAGTAACCGTTGATCAAGCATCCAACGGCTCATAGCATTAAGTAGTATTTTACTTTTACCGGCTGCTGCCGTTCTCGTACGGTGAATGGTTATTCACCGCTGTAATTTTTCTTTCCGCATCTACAAGAAGGAGACGGTGCCCGTGAGGGTGGATATGGGGAAGAATATGGGTAAGAACCCTAGGTAGAGTAGTTAGTAGCCGGTATGGTGACGTTGTTGAACTGAATTCGTTGCTCTCGTGAAGTAAATTTGGCTGCCAACTGCTTGAATTCCGTTTGCTCTGTTCTTCTCTTCTGTTCAGTTTCTCCCGTTCTTCCTGTTTTGCTTGCTTGCGCCAACTTCTTGCCAGGATTTTCCTCTTGATCCTGACAGGTTCCCCTCCGCCGCCGCCACCACCACCATCCTCTCCTCCGCGGCGGCTTGGCTTGCCTGGCCTGGGTGGATCAGCAGCAGATCACAGATCGTCGGCCCTCAGCCCTCTTGTTTGTTTGTTTGACCGGCGGCGTGGCCCGGCCCGACCGGCCCAAGCCCAGCCGTGGTAGAGATAAAGAAAAGGAAAGAGAAAAAAAAATTATTTCGATCAACTGTTATCGGTGGCGCTGGGAGCCTGGGAGCCACCGCGTCGTGCTGCTTGGCACCTTCACTGGTGGCGCTGCTACGGGCGTGCTGCGAGCGAGGACGGCGCCGGGGGAGAGGCAGGTGGTGCTGGGCGCGGCCGTGCGAGGAGAGGAGACCTATGTGGTGGCGTTGGGTGAGACGTTGCAGCCGCGCCGACGGGAGACAGCGCCAGGAGTGCGGCGGTGTGGATGGATAAGTGCCGTGCGAGCTCACCATGGACGTCGGGCTCTTCGGTAGCTCAGCAAGTTCCTCTTGGAAGCACTGGTCGACATCATCACCACCATGGCTCTGCCGTCCTCGCTCTCGTTCTCCTCTAGTTGGGGACAAAAGGTATGTGAACCCTGCCCCCGACAGGTGGGCCTCACTGCCACGCCATGAGAACCCACCTCTAAAACTTATGAAGGACTAAAAACAAACGGTTTACATAGACGAAGGATGTCAAATACCCAGATGAGGGACGAATGTCGAACTTGGGCAATAGTTGAAGGACCTCGAAAGGACTTTCCAAAAGGAAATGGCTAACCCAGCTCAAGACAGCCCAATCCAGGCTACGTCAACACACATATCCAACAAGTAAAAACAGGTAAAAACAAGCCTCGCAAAGATAATAAAACAAGTATCAGAAAAACATGGGGAAATGCCACTACAACAAGATCCGAAAAAAAAAAAGACAACAGCAAAAGATCACAACAATGTGGGGAGGGAGCACAATCTACAAAAGAAAAAAAAAATCAAGCATCTCCTACCATCACAGTAGCAAGTAGACACAGACTGCAAAACAATACCCACTTCCACCACAAACTGCTCGTCATAATTACACTTCCAATTCCAAACTAGACTTCACACCCAGCCACAGCAAGAATCTAATACATTCTAAGAAAGGGTCGTGCAAAAGGAGGGAAAAAAACTACACCTAGTACAACTAGTAACAATCAGACACAAAAATTAGCCATACGGCATCGGAGAGCATCTCAATGGAATGCCACCTCTCGGGGCGCCTTGCCAATCCATCCTACCCCCCGGCAACCCTTTTGGTAGTGAAATATAATAAATACCATGCCTGCTCTGTTAACCCACAACGGCAGTGATTGGAAGCTGACTTGCATGTTCCCTCGGGGTCAGTTGAGCAGAGCCAATTGGCTCGGTTACAAAGATTAATGTACAGCAACCTACCATGCCGGCTATATTAGTCTACGCTGACGGAACCCTTTGCTGAAGTGAGGCTGCATCAACTTCACATACAAACCATTCAACTGCACAAGCGAATCATGTGATCCCTGCTCGACGATCCTACCACCATTCAACACGACAATGTTATCCACATGTTTCATCATCGCTGCCCTGTGGGCAATGAGAATCGTTGTCTTGTTCCCCATGATCAAGGTGTCAAGGGCTTCCTGGACCACCCTACTCGACTCAGATTCGATAGCAGAGCTGGCCTCATCAAGCAGTAAAATGGGTGCATTCTTCAACACAACACGAGCTATGGCAATCCGCTGCTTCTGACCAGGAGTCAAATCTACCCCGCGCATTCCCACATGTGTGTCATAGCCATGAGGCAGGCTGCTAATGAAATGATGGGCATTTGCGATCCTGGCAGCTTCTTTCATCTCAGACTCAGTTGCATTGTGCCTTGCATATATAATATTTTCTCTTATAGTTGTTGAAAATATAACAGGGTCCTGAGGAACCAACCCCATATGACTCCGCAGCCATCTCAAGTTGAACAGCTTCAAATCACGGCCATCCAACAAAACTTGGCCAGCAGTTGGATCATAGAACCTCTCGATCAAAGAAACTATCGTGCTCTTCCCAGACCCTGATACACCTACTACGGCAACAGTTTGTCCTCCATTGACTCTGAGACTAAAATTACTCAAAACCGTCATCTCAGGGCGCGTAGGATAGCAAAAATCAACATTCCTGAACTCAATGCTCCCATACACATTAGGGGGTTTCAGACCACTGGCATCATCTGGATCAATCTTGGGTACACGATCAATAATTTCAAATACTGAGGTAAGAGATTTCCGGCGTTTTAGAATGTAAGGGGCAAGGCCAAATGGTTCCACCAGTGCAAAAGTCGCAAAAGAGAAGACAATGTATTCTTTGAGAGCAGTTACCAGACTAAGATGTCCATCCTTCACAGCAGCGGCTGTATACCACAACAGAAGTGCATTGCACCCGAAAAGAAGGAACTGAGAGAAGCCAAAGGCAAAACCTATGCCCATTCCATGAATAAAGCTTTTTGTGAGAATATCTCCAAGCTGCAATCTATAAAGCTCCATTATTTTGTTGCCAGCACAGAATGCCACCACGGTATAGATATTTCTGACAGCGTCTTCAAGAACCAAAGATGCTTTCCTGTGCATCTCCTGGATTCCCCTGGAAAAACCAGAAAGCCACATTTTCTGCAAAAGAGCAACCCAGGTATGACCCTGATTAAGCAGTTATTAATGAGAAAGTTTACCAAGGTTTTAGAAAAACAAGCATTCAAAATAACTGGATGCTATCAACTTTTTTCAATCCCATTGAGCCTAGAAGTAGAACTTCCCTTTTAGGTTATTAGAGCGCACACGGTACAGGTGGACTTGTCACAGTGGAGTAGTGGACTTATAAGTTAGCCAATGTGTCGTGTAACTGTGCAAGACTGAGTTTTGATGCCATTCTACATATAAGGTTCCATAAAACACTTCGAAGTTCAGATGAGAGAGATAGAAACCCATGACAAAATACATCCATACAGGTATGAAACAGATTATTTTTCCATAACATATCTTACTACGTTGAAGAATCATGTTGAATGTAAAACATAGAAGAGAGCTAACCTGTGCAACAGCAGAAATGATAAGGATGGGCAAAGTTGCCAGTGCAACAAGAGCAACACGCCATTGTAGTAACATACCAAGAAGAAGCGCGACAAAAATGGCTGATGTATCCTGAATGAATATAGAAAGCCTATTGCTGAAAGCAGCACGAACAAATGTTGCATCATTTGCAAGTCTCATTGATAATATGTCTGCGCTATTGTCTTCTTCGTCAAACCAGCCAACTTCATTGCGCAGAATTGCTGGAATACAGTAAACAGGATATGATAAGTCTGATATTTCAACAGCAATTTTACTCTAATCTATCCACAGAAGGACCTTTAGCATCATGCGCTGCATCAGATACACATGAATATGTGCTTTATGTATAGATGTTGAATTAGATAGTTTATAAAGGCCGTCTGTGCCATCGACAACACTAGGATGGGATTATACAAGTAATAGACAAGAAAAGGCAGTACCAAACCTGAAAACATCATCCTTCTTACACGCTCAGTCATTTTCTCTCCCATTATACCAAAATAGAAGTGCTGCAAGAAGTTAGCTAGTACAGTGATTATACCCATGCCAACAATGAATGAGCAGTACTTATTCACTTCAGCATGTACATCACGGACACCTATTCTGTAGTACGCCACAACTATTAGAGATATCGTATAAGCAAGAAGGGGATTAAATGAACCGAAGCAAGCAGCACCAGCGCTTCCTAACAGAGCATAAAAATATTCTGCAAAACTAAGCTCGGCAAGCCTCCAAAAAGATGGTGTTTTTGTTTGCAGCTTCTTGGAATCCTCAGCATGGAAACTATCAAATATGTCAAGAGGGCGACTGAAAGTTTTCGAGTGGGAACGCTCATTTTTGGGATCAGAAGTCAATAATGGTGATATTGGCGATTCTGGGTCTGACTTATTTGAAGACTGCCGGTGCAGCGGGACATCAATTTTGGGAAGGTCGGGCAATTTCATTTCAAAACTGTCCTGCCTTTTGATGGATGGAGCTCTCTCAGAAGCAACCATTGGAAGTCTGGCGTCGGCCATTTGCTCTGAAGGGGGACTTTGAATATTTGGCGATTCATGTGAGTTATGGTTGGCGTCTGAATTTCGGAACGTGAGAAAGCCATGTGTTTTCTGAAGTGACGGCGATTTCGACATCTTTGGAGAAGATGACTCTTGAAAGCTGTGACTTGCTGATGAATCTCTTTCCATTTGGAAGGAACTTGGCTCTTTGTAGTTTCTGATTGGTGTCCTGAAACAGTTCAGGAGGCAGTAAAGTTAGGCCCCATTAGTAAATCAACAAAACAAAAGTATTGATTCATATATACCACAGACCTGAAGAATAAATGTTCCATGCTAGTCAGCTATGTCAAAGAAACAGCAACAAGTCCAGGATACATGCATCTAAACAGCAACAAGTCCAACAAAATATAGAATAATTATAATTAAAGTAGCCCTAAACATGCAATTTGTGAATATATAAATTAGAAGCTAACAGCATTTTTACAAACTTCACTGGCCATTTAGACATAATGCTTGACACAAACATCTCAACCATAATGCATGTTAAGAATGCAGGTCAAAGTCACTTACAACAAAGTCATTAAATTCCAAACAAGGGTAGGCAGGCTAATGCATGTCACTTGTAAAAAGAAAAAAGAAAAACAAATGCATAGATACTTAAAGACTAGCAATGGAGGATTATACATGCCAAACTACACATTTAAAATTATTCAAAAAAATATATACATTTAATTTAACATGACTTAAAAAACAATGACGTAAATGATGTTACCACATTTACTGGGTGGACGTAAACTAAAAGATTGCAACGGCAAAAATAAGGAAAGTATCGCAATCAGACCAAGCATGATATGATAAGTAACCAGAAGAAAAAATAAAGTAAAAAATATGGAGACAATTGAAGCTTTTAAACAAGCAACATAGGGAAAATCAATTAGATGAATATGTGGTGATACTAGCTAAGCATATTTGTTTTCAAATACATGTTTGCATTGGTATTGAAAATTAAACTAAGGGCATCGACTGTTGACAGATAGAACAAGAAAGTTCTGCAGCATTTTTACTGAGCCAAAAAAAAAAAAAAAGTTGTTTTCAAGCAAATTCTTCATGTGGCTGGTTGCACATATTCGATGTTGGACAGCTGATCGAATTGCCAGGAGGGGTCTGCCACATCCTGAACTTCTCCTCTTTGTGACCAGGCCAAAGAAACAAGCAGGCCCTGACCCCACAACCTCAGGACACTTCCTTTGATGAATGGTGGGAAAGGGCAAGTGCGAGAGTATCATGTCATGTCAAACAGGGGCTTAATTTTATCATCATTCTAGGTGCTTGGTTAGTTTGGAACCATCGCAACAGGTGTGTGTTTGATGGGGTTCCTCCTAACCTGAACAAACTCCTTAGTCCTTAATCCTTGCTGAGCTTAGAGAGGAGCAACATTTGTGTAGTTTGGCTGGGGCTCAAGGTATTTCTCATCTCCTCTCCCTAGCTCCCTTGCAGGACTAGATGGTGTTTTTTCTTTGTCTAGGACAGGTCATGTATTTCAGGAGCAAGGTAATCGTGTATGCATGAGTAATGGGGTTTGTACAGGTTCCCCAAAAACCTGTTGGTTACTCTGGGTTTCTAAACTCAATACCCATTTTCTTCTTAATATATTGATACGCAGCTCTCATGCGTGTTCGAGAAAAACAAAAATCAAGGAATCAGCATATTGCTGATTGAAATGGGCTAACCTCTTTGGAACTTTCGCTGCTTCTTCACACCTAAGAAGTTCTGCATAAAGACCATCGAGGTTTAACAATTCTTCATGTGTCCCCATCTCAACAAGTTGACCTTCCTCCATTACTGCTATATAATCAGCATTCCTGATAAGATTGAGGCGACGAGCTATGATGATGGTAGATCGCCCAAGCATTAGAATGTCTAGTGCTTCCTGAACAGCTTTCTCAGCCTCGAAATCAAGAGCACCAGTGACCTCATCCAGGAGAAGAATTGATGGATTTGATAGCACAGCACGAGCAATGGAAAGCTTTATCTTTTGTTCTTCCGTCAGAAAAAGACCAGCCCGACCAACCTATCACATATTTATTTTAATCAAATATAAGAATGTTACAACTTCCAAAAAAAAAATGCAGTTCCAATAGCCGATTGTGATAGGTGTTGAACCTGTGTTTCATATCCTTTTTCTAGTGAACTGATGAAAGCATGCACATGAGCTGTTTTGGCTGCCTCTTCAATTTGGTCAGTTGTGGCAGATCTACCGTATGCAATGTTTTCCCTAATGCTCAAGCTCAACAAAGCTGGTTCCTGAGTCACAAGTCCTATTTGGCTTCTTAACCACTCTAACTTCAAATTCTTGATATTCTCTCCATCCAAAAGCACTTCACCTGTAAAATATAAGCATAGCCCCACAGGTAATCATAAAACCACGATTGAGGTAAAAAAAAAAAGTAATAGATGGCAACTAAAATACCTAAAGTTGGGTCATAGAAGCGTTCCATTAGAGGAATTATGCTGCTTTTTCCTGAACCATTTCTGCCTACAAGAGCAACAGTCTTTCTACCAGGTACTGTAAGGTAGAATCCACTTAAGATGGGGATTTCTGGTCTGGACAGATAACTGAAGTAGACATTGCGGAATTCGATGTTGCCTTGCACTGAAGATAAGGCACGGCCATCCTGGTTTACAGTAGATGTTGAACGACTTATCATTTCGTAGAGTCTGTATGCAGCAATACGTCCTTGCTCAAAGGAATAGAAGTTTGTTGCTGCCTGATTAAGTCCACTACAATCAATTCAAAGATCTGACTAAGATGAATTTGAGGGTAAAATTTTAAATTAACTAAGGAAAACTCTTAAAAGCTATATGCTTACAGTCCACTCAAGATAATAGCAAACAGGGCTACAACAACTTCACCGCCATTAGCTCTTCCATGTGAGATAAGGAACCTTCCAACCCAAAGTTGTAAGGCACAAGAACATATAGCAAGCCCATATGTAAATCCAAGACCAAGACCTTGCACCAAACTTATAAGTATTCCATAGCGTAGTGTCGCTTGAAGTGAAGTAGCATAAGAATATTTTGCAAGGGTCTCGTTTGTGAAGGAGTACAAAGTCCTAATGTACAAGATTGCCTGCAAAACAAGCATCAGCACATGTTTTATTTCCAACTTCCAGTAAACCAGTAGAACAGACACAAATTGAAGTCCATAGTTCAAGACATACACCTTGCCACCGCCTAACTTTAAACAAGTCTGCAGAGTTTTAAGACCTACTCCCTCCGTCCCAAAATTATAGTCTTTCTCACTTCCCGAGAAAATACTACGGCCAATTATATATAAAAATATAATAAATTTTATGGTACACTATAGATATCATTAGATAGATATTAAGGTCTAGTTTTTTATAAAAAAATATTTGAAGATCTAAATGTTACATATATTTTCTACAAATCTAGTCAAACTCGTGGCACGAACACCCAAAACGACTATAATTTTGGGACGGAGGGAGTAGGTGCTCCATGCCGACAATATCAACAAGAAAAATTATATGTTTTCTATTTGTTTCTATTACCCTAGTGGGCACTGGTGCTTCCAGAATCCAGATGACATCTTGAGAGGAACTAGGCCAATGATGCAACCCTACACGTAATCAAAATCTAGATGATTTAAGAATAGATGTTAGATAGGTCGTCATTGTTCAATCTCCATACTTGATTATGCAAATCCTAGTAATTGATTATAAATGTAGTGGATAACAGCAAGACTTGCATTCGTTACCAATGGGCCTTTCGTTTAAAAACAACAGCAGTTTTCAGAAATATAGTCAGTCTATCTTGTAAGTTTATCGTTGTCTAATGACATAATGTTTAAGCCTTCTTTATTTTCCTATTGAGGGAAATTGGCATTGAAATTTGTTTCGCGCAGGTCTCTTGTGTTTTGGCCTTTTGGGGAAGTCAAAAGAAACGAGGTTATCCATAGCTCACGCACAGGCATCTTATGGGGGATACAAGAAAATCCGGTACCTGTTCAGCTATGCTTGCTGCCTCACCATAAGCATCCTGAATATTTTCTGCGAGCCTGTGGAGAAATATGTTTGATATTCCTCCTGCGGCAACAATGAAGGGGCCAGTTGCTAATGTCAATAAAGCTATTTGCCAGCAGTTGACCAAACCAATGACAAGACCACCAAAAAACGTGGCCATGTTGTGAATGTAGTTTCCAACCTATAAAGAACATGTTAATTAATATCTACAGCAGATAGATGACTGGGGAATGGAAGTTTTGGCACAGGAACTCACCTTCTCACTAAGAGCAGACTGGATGAGTAAGACATCACTGAGAACTTGGCTAACAATATCACCATTGTTGCCGTAGGTATCAAAGAAGCTCATGTCTTGGTTCAACAGGACTTGAACATACTTGGATCTAATCACTGCCGTCTGTCTTTCCCCGGTCAAAATCCAGCAAGAAACTTCTATCCATCCAGCAAAGAAAACGCCAATGGCTATATAGAGGAAGTATAGGGCGTGCTGCAGAGGCGTGTCTGTTCTGTTAGCAAGCAGCAGCAGCAGTAGCAGTAGTCAAACTAAGGCAGATGAGTTAGATGAGGGGCATTGCCTGGTTGATGTTGTGGAAGAGCTCGTGTGTGTGTGGGCCATGGAGCGAGTTGATGGTCCTCCCGAAGAGATGGAGGTAGACGACGAGCGCGACCCCATGGGCAGCGGCTGCGATGCTGCCGGCGAGCATGAGCGCCCAGTCGAGGCGGTCGGCGCAGGCGAAGAGGCGCTTGAAGGGGACGGCCGCTGGTGGCGGATCGGGGTCGTCGTCGGCATCGTCGAGGGGCGGCTGTGCGTCGTCGTCGGGCGGCGGTGCGCCGTCCCCTCCGAGGCCGAGGTCTGCAGCGTAGGGGGAGGGCGACTCAGGAGGCTCGGAGGTCTCGGAGACGGGAGTGAGGGGCTGGACATGGGGCGGGGACCAGCCGAAGAGCCCCCGCGAGACCATGGAGACGAGCTGAGCTCCAAAGCTAGCTAGCTAGGGTTGCTTGCTACTTGGAGCGGAGGTCAGGTCAGTGGGTTGCGGCGGCGGCGGCGGCGAGAGATTTGAATGGCATGCGATGCGATGCGACTGGGTCGGGTCACTCAGGCTGTTGGGGTCAAACAAGGGGAGCTCCGACTCCGACAGACGAAGCGGCGGCGGCGGCGGCGGCGCTCTGATTCTGATTCTGGGGATGGATCGATCGCTGGGAATGGAGGATCGATCGGGTCGGGCGCCGGCCGTCAGGCCGTTGGGGACTCGCTCATCTGCTTTGTGCTGTGTGACAGACACCTCACCGTTTGATCCGACACTAGTTTTCTTTTATTTTTATCATTAACAGTACTAGTTTTTTATTATCCTTCCTGGTCCTAACTAGTCCAGGTCCAGGTTGGCAGACAACCTAGTCGGTCCTCTGGACTCAATCTCATTTTTTCTAAATTGAGATAAAGTGAATGCAATTGTCAAATACCCCTAATCAGCAGGATAGATGAAAAAAAAAATGACGTCTACATCCATGTTTATTGAATTAGTCCGAGACTTGCTCGCAAATATTTTGCAAGACAATTCATGGTATTAAGATCATTGTTGTAAATAGGTTGGTTACATGGACAACACGCAAACAGTGTATTTGTATCAACTCTCAAAGGAAGAGGGGGCAAGTGTTGAGTTTTAGAGATGAAGTTTTCCTTTCGTTTGGCATGCCAATTGGCATGCCCCCGTGCTGACTAGCATGGTCCCACATTGTCTTGTTTTAATCATTAAGTCATATATCTTTTTCGAACTACCCCTGTCTAGACATCAATTCTGCATTAGACGGGGTGTATATATACATAGCAGTTATCACGCGAATAGGGATGGCAATTCTACCCACAGACGGATATCCGCGGATAATCGACCCGACGGGCACGGATACGGACGAGCAATCTTGCCCGCGGGTACGGGTACGGGCAGACAATCTCGACCGCGGATAGAAGACGGGCAAAAAACCTCACCCACGGATATTACCCGTTACCCGCATGACATTATGGCCCATCAAAACCTTATTTAAAATTCAGCCCACCTAGCCAAAAAAAAACCCTAACTCCCCACACAAACCCTAGCCACCACCACCAGACCCTTCGTCCGCCGCCACCCATCTGACCATCTCTAATTTATTTCTCTTCTATCACACCACACGCACAAGCACAGACATTTCTCTCTCTCTTATGTCACGCGCACAAACACATGCACCATCGCACAGCAAGCACAGCTCCCTCGCGACGGCTGGCGGCGCAGGAGGGCATTGCAGCCGCGCAGGAGGCCTCGACGGCCGGCCGCGCAAGAGGGCAGTGCAGTAGGAGGCCTGACGGCCGGCGGCACAGGAGGGAGCGACTATAGGAGGGCGCAGCGGCATCTGCGTGGGCGCGGCTGCCGGCGCCTGCAGCCACGGCAGGCGACGCAAGAGGACACGACGGCCGGTGGCGCATCAGCAAGCCTGCTATGTCATTTTTCTCGCGGGTAACGGGTTGCCCGATACCCGCGGATATCCATCGGGTACGGGCACGGGCAAAGGTTTTTACCCGCGGGCAGGCTAGCGAGCGGGTAAAGGTTGGAGCCGCGGATATGCTATCGGACGGGTAAATGCCTTACCCGCACCTTATCCGACCCGCTGCCATCTCTACACGCGAACAAGTTCTAATGATCACAGGCCTCTGATCTCCTGTAGCCAACAATAAATGCTTTGATGCCCCATATTTGGTGTTTCTTCCTCGTGATGCCCCTAGTCCATGCTGAAAGTACATTTGGCCCCCTAGTGATTTTGGTGGTGATAGCAACCATAATTTAGAGGTTTCATACTTTTATTAAGATATGTGCAAATGCTAAATGAAATAAGAAAAAGAATATACACAAAGAAGGTCCCAAATTCCAATTATATGGTGTGAAGCTCATATGGATGATTTAAATTGAATTTATTCTTTGAATTTGAGTATAGGAAACACCGTACTATCAAGGGGGACGTGTTTGATGAATCAAGGATGTCAAAGTGCTGAGAGAACAAAACGGGCAAAACTCAGTTTTTTAGGGAAAACCGAAAGATCTGATTTCCTACATCGGAAGATCCAAAATGGTACTGAGTAGAAAATTGCAAAACCGGAAGATCTGATTTTGTGAATCGGAAGATCCGAAATGGTACTGAGTAAAATTTGACAAAATCGGAAGTTCCGATTCACAAAATCGGAAGTTCTGGTTTGACAGTACATTTAGGTTTTTCACAGCTAACCTAAGCCTATCCAGAAATCCGAGTAGTACTCGGAAGTTCCGGTTTGCTCAATTCAGAACATAACGGTTGGATTTTGGGGATGGGTATAAATACCCCCTCTCTTACCCCTTCAATCCTAGCTCGCACAACAGACCAAAGAACAAACTTCTAGCTCTCTCTTGCTCTCTCCACTCCCCTCAAATCCTTGCCCTTGCCAAGATTCATTTGGGGATTGAGTGAGAGAGAAGATTTGTAGTTTGGGGGTTGACTTTGAGTGAGGAGAAGCATTTGTTCATCTCAAGAGGTACTTGAAGCATCCTTAGCTTGTGATTCCCGTTTGTTACTCTTGGAGCTTGCTCCTAGACGGTTAGAGGTCACCAAGTGCAGCACCTAGCTTGTGGGAGCGCCTTGGAGGATTGTATCACCCGGTTCTTGTGTGGAACCATCTAGTAAGTGACTCAATCTTGATCTTTATGGTCGATTGAGGGAGGAAACGAGTTGAAAGAGACTTTACCCTTTGTGGGTGCCTGAACGGAGACGTAGCTCCCTTGGGAGTGAACTCCGGGAACAAATCTCGTGTCTCTTTGTGTTGCTTACTTTATTTTGTTCATATATTCTCATATTTGCTATATATTGCCCGATCTATCTCTATAAAGGTTTCCGCTGTATTTGATCATCATATATAGCTCTTAGAGTACCTCTGTGAACTTTCTATTCAAGTGGAATGTGAATAACTTGTTAGATTTTGAATCTCGAGCAAAGTTTTCACATCGGAACTTCCTAGTAAGTCTCGGAACATCCGAGTATCGGATCTTCCTAGAGGTACTCGGAAGATCTGGTTTCACTGACAACTTGTGAAGAAATAATTTTCAGGTTTTATTAGGTACGTCTGTTCACACCCCTCTAGGCATCTACGAGATCCTCTCACATGCTAATTTGAGGTTCATATGAGAAATTATCCATTTATACCAATTTTCCTATAATTTCATAGAATACTCCAAAATCATGACAAGATATAAGGTCAAGGAGTTATTTCACATGCTAAATGACGGGTCACCATAAGAATTAATATAAAAAAACTAAAAATGTGTCTACAAACAGCGTCAATGTCCTGGATGACCGCATTTACGATGCGGCCACCCTCTGGTTGCAAGGAAACACACCATAATTAGTCATCAAGATTTTTGATAAATAAGAAAATTATACTATTGCTAAGGCTATCTACACCGGCAGCGGTGGATTCGGGGTTGATAGAGTCGGGATGGCGCGTGAATGGTCGTGGGTGTGTGGGCGTAGGATCGAGGAGGCCCAGGGGTGAATAGTCAGCTCTAAAAAATTTTAGCAAAACTTAATCGATAAAGACGTGGAATTAAAACAATCAGCTAAAGCACAATTATACCTCCAAAGATATGATTCTCAACTATGCACCAATACCGTATGTCTATATCAAGATTTGTAATCCTCGGGTGACGAGGAAGAAAACAATATTATTGAGAATTTAAACTTGCATGAATATAAATTGCATAAAGTAAATGAGCTCAAAAGCAAACAATAATGAAGACACCAAATTTTTTCCTGTGATATCGGTGACTTGCTAGTCACCGATAATCCACGTTGAGGTGTATCCAGAGCTCCAAACGCTCCTTTACCAAGAATCCACTTAGTCTATAAACCGGCTTGGAACCAATAAACCTATCCAAGCCTCCTTTCTACTAGAGTTGTTTTCACCACGCGGGCGAGGCAAGCACAAGAACCTCTCACTAGCACACAGGGCATTCTCACAAGCTTCTCTTGAGAAGATCACCGGCTCATAGCACCTCCACGTCATTTAGGTGTCGACAAACACCAAAAAGTAATAGCGAAGACTCGTTTGACCCTTCACCAAGTGCCCAAAGCTCAATCACATATGCAAATGCACTCAAATTTTACCTCTCACCCTCTCTTACGTGCAACACATACACAAACTCGTTGGGAGGACTTGCTCAAGCTCAAGGATGCTCAAATGGAAACCTTAGCTTACTCGAAGCCGCAACACAATGGGTATATATAGCCCACTCCTCTAAAACTAGTTGCTATGTTAAAACAACCTGAAATGCTCTGTTTTCACGGAATGTTCGCCCCACAAGGCCGGACTGTCCGTCATTTTCAAAACCAACGGTTATATTGTCAAATAACGCTCCTCGGAGTCGATCGTTATACGCTTCGCTGACTGTTAGCTTCACAAGTGGTGGGATGTCCACAGTTCATTTGGACTTCCACACAGAAACACCCAGCTTCTGTAAAAAATCAGAGTTAGGAGGCAGATTATCCGACAAATATGTGCGGATTGTCCACCGTTCATTTTGAAATGCACTCCAGAGAAAAAAAAATGATTCTGTTCGGACTTAAACCAGTTAACGGCGGACTGTCCGCCCACTGGTGGCAGACTGTCTGTAGGTCAATTTTCAGCAGAGCCAAACCTAAGTTAAACACTCATAACTTTTGGCTCATATGTCCAAATTAGGTGGTTTTGGACTCTATGGAAAGCTTATTCAAAGAGCACACGTCTCAACTGAATTCTTGAACAAAAAAACCATTAGATCAAAGTAGATTTGCAATTTAAGATCCACCACAACCGTCGCCATCAATCATTGGTCAAGCGACCTTTGCAAACTATCGTTTCAGTACCAAGGTTAGGATGCATATGCAAGATTGAGTTTTTGAACATCTAGCAAAGACTCGAGCATCATCAAGACCCTCTTAAATAGTTTCTATCTTACCAATATGATCCTTTCTCCATTAATCACCAAGACCGGCAAAAACAAATGCCCTACAACCATTGTGTCTTTTTTTATGCCCATATGCATAGCATGCCGTCACAATTATTTCTTTGAGGCACTTGATGTTTATCAACATATGAAGTTCACTCTTCCATCAATACGCATGATGTTGATGAATATATTATTTTCATCTTTCACTTGACGACACTCATCACCACATGACATAATTAATTCCATAGGATTTTTGGTTCCGAACATTATAATTTCTGGAACTTGGAGAAATGCTACTACAATGAGGTATGTGCGTCAGCCATGGGTGGATGGCGTGTAGCGGGTGGTAAGTGGGTGGGTGTAGGCGTTGACCTCCATCCATGGGAAGAGAGACAAAGGTTAGGGGGACGAAAAAAAGAGATGACAGGTGGACCCCACATGTAAGTGACTTAAAAGAAAAGGAGAAGATGACATGTGGACCCTATGAGTGAGTGAGAAGAGAGAGGTATGAAAAGGGCATTTTGGTCCATACAAGAATAATAGAATTTGAATATGAGTCCATGAGCATTAAATACGTACAAAATGATATGATTCAGATAATATCAAAATTATAATGGCATCATTTAAAATAGGTTAATTATAGTGATATTTTTCAGAGTTCTGAAGATTATAATAATACTCCTTCCGTCTCAAATTGTAAGTCGTTTGACTTTTTTTTACCCCAACTTTGACCACTCGTCTTATTAAAATTTTTTTCATAAAATATCATGTTTTTTGTGATGGCTAGCTTTAGTAATAAAAGAATTTCAAGAATGACTCAAATTTGAGAAATTTTTTAAATCAGACGAGTGATCAAAGTTGGGATTAAAAAAGTCAAACGAATTACAATTTAGGTAGTTTAGACAAAAATCTTTTTTTTTTTTATTTTCTCGGAGCAAGGTGATACCTTCGCCACACGAAGCATATCGTGTGCCTCGCTCGGCGGCGCTTCGAAACCAGGCTTTCCCCCGCGACCGCAAGCGCGAGTGCCCCCTCCGTGCTCCTGAGCCTGATGGCGACCGGAGCCCGATTGGTGCGCGGCGTCGCGTGCCGCGGTGCTGTGAGCCGTCGTCTCCTTCCCCGCTCTGCCGCCTCGAAACCCCAGGTGAACTGAGCTGTTGAGCTCCCACAACTCTATCAGCGATTCGATTCTCCTTTTTGACGCAGCGATTTGGTTCTTTCTGATATGGCTTGCTAGTATATGCTCGCTGCGTTAACAGACTGATCCTGTCGCCTCAACAAGTTGCCACTGCATTGCAGTGGATTTCACAGGCCACCAGTCTCAAGGACGACAATGGCACGGCCTTCCTACACTGGCTGCAGAGGAAGGCAGGTACTCAGATTTCATCGGCACTAGCTGTCGCTACTTCGACCTTGGGAAGGTCAGGCACTTGGGGCTCAGGCCTCCATCTACAAGTTGCCTTTTTCTTCTACTCCGTTCCCATTTTGCTATTACCTACCAGTTTCTGGATATTCGAGTCAGACCACCTCTTTTCAGATCGTTATTTGCTTTGGAGCCCATACAAGAGGGGGGCTGTATATTGGAAGTACCTTACAGTGTTGTAAGTTCCCTAACAGTTCCAGCATCCTAAGGATATCTTGCTAAGCTAGAATCCCTTTTCTGAATAATTCTTTTTTCTCACACTATGCAGCAACTTACTAAAGATAAACTTCCCCGAGAAGTTTGCATGCTACTCGATAACCTTGCCAGAGATACAGCAAAGGTTGCTGTGCTCCTCATGATGGAGCAACATTTAGGACATGTAATCCGTCTAAATGATTGTCCCACGCATTATCTTTTTTTGACATGACTGGAAATTATAAGGAAAACATACCATCTTATCCCCTTTTCTCTTCAAGGAATCAGCATGGGAGCCATACATAAAATCTCTTCCATGCAAGGATCAGATGCATAACATGGTATGCATATGCTTTACAAATGCTGTGCTCTGCTATTGTAGAGGTTTTATTACTATTTTTGAGGGAGAAAATAATATTCTAGGTTGAAATGTGTAATTATTGACATCGCAACGTAAGTTTGGTAGGACTTTTTTACCCTACGTTTTCTTGTCATTTATTTTGTAAAACTATAGGGGCAGCTGACCTTTCAACACTATTTTATGTGTTGACTTGATATGTTTGAAATCTTGTAGTTCAGGTCCTCATTAGGTTTTGTTACAATATAGTGACACTTTTGTTATTACATATAATATATGTGTTTCTTGTTTGTTCCAGATGTTCTGGGGCCTGAATGAGCTCCATATGGTCCGAAGTAGCTCAGTTTATAATGAAGCCATTGAACAAAGGGAACAGGTTCAGAAGGAATTTTCAGCAGTGAAGCCAGTTCGTTTTCTCTCTCCTTAGTGTTTGCCTTTTGAATATGCCCCCCCCCCCCTTTGGTCTCCTTAATGTTTGCCTTTTGAATATGAAGGTTCTTGAATGTTTCCAGCACTTGTTTGGAGAAGTAAAATCGGAGGATTTCATGCATGCTTGTGCATTGGGTACGTTGTCAGATGCCACCTAATTCTTTTATATTTGTTGCTTACTGTTTGCACTTTGATTCTATTCCTTACATCATTGTTTTGGCATCTCAACATGGTCTATACTAGGTGTAAATATACTTGGTTATCTGTGTTAGATTGGTGAGATGACCATTCTGATTGTATTGTGAAAAATAACTGTTATATACTTATCTCTTATGTTCATTCTCTCCCGCACTATGGGTGCTGGTGTCTGGATCTTCTTCTTATGTATAATCGGTCCTTATGTACTTTATATAGTTGGAGTGCTTTACCTCATTTTTTGAAGGCGGGTCCTCTCTCTGTGATCAAGATTGTGATTTTTTACGCCACTTGCAGTTTCATCTCGAGCTTGGTGGACTCCTAGAGGTGCATCACTGGTATAAATTATTTTTATCATTTACTATATTAATTATATTTGTAGCTTGAATGAATCACACACATCGTTCTTCATCATGTAGATTCCATTTGCAGATTTTCTTAACCATGATGGCTTTTCCAATTCTATATTACTATATGACGAGAAGAGAGATGTTTCTGAGGTACTCACATGTATCCATCATCTAATTGTGTGTGTTTGTGATTAGTAAACTTTTTACATTCTGAGATATCGATATAATATTATAAATTCTCATCGTTCTGTTGTGTGCAGGTCATTGCTGACAGGAATTATGCTGTCGGTGAACAGGTAATTGTTGGTTCTTTGTTGCATTTTTACCGTATTTGCTTGCCAATTCAGGAGATGTGGGTCTGTATCATTTCTGCAGAATGTCTCTGGGATTGGAAATGGAGGCACCCATCTTGTTTGTTCATGTGTTTAGGTTCTGAGAGCTCTGAAATGTTTGTCATATTTGCAGGTTATGATAAGATACGGAAAATACTCTAATGCTGTACTAGCACTTAACTTTGGATTCACACTTTCCAGGAATATATATGACCAGGTGAATTCAGAGTGTTTGGAAAAAGATTGTTCAAACTTCTGAGAAGCCTTATTTTAAACTCTTGTATAAAAAAAGGAATAAAACTTGTATCTGAATTGGCTCCAGTAATCAAGCAATGAACCCTGCATTGGAAAACAACTTCTTGTGTTTTCAATAACTTTTTCTCATTTTCCAATAAATCATGTGTTTGTCAATGCATATTGATTCTTCAGATACCACTCCATGATATTTGCTACATAACATGTATTGTTCAGGCACATATTTCGATAGATATGCGGGACCAAGACTCGCTTTATAGGAAGAAGCTTGACACATGGTTAAGGCATCATGGTCCAAAATCTGAAGACATGTTCAGTTGCAGCTATACTAAAGCTTCTTTTGTTATAAAGTATGTGATTGGGTGTTTGTCCACAACTAATTGGGTTCATCCTTAAATTATTAGCTTAATCATATTAGCAATATTTAGTAAAGGTAATACCAAGAAATGTTTGATTATTTATGTAAATGTAATAGAAAACAGGCTGTAGGGGTATAGTTTTCTGATAACACAGAAATTACATTAGTTTAAACCAGTGCTTCTACCATATTGTATAATAAGAAATATAAATAGTTTTACAAAATTGACTCCCATAGTTTCCTGTACTAGCAAATGAAATGCACGATTATTGTCTGATAGAGTTTCACCTTTTTTGGAAGAAAGAGACAATTTTGAGTCTCAATCTGTATTTCTTTCTAACTAGTTGAAAACTAATTCATTCTGGAACAGAATGCAATGTTTTATATAACTACAACTATTTTAAGATACAAGAAACATTGTGCCTGCTGTCATAATGCAAAGATGGAAACAGGGAGGTCAAATTCTGTGGAGGCAAACTGGTGGGAGTTCCCCTGATCTTGCGAGCATTTTTCCGGGTTTTCTATGCCATGTCACTTAAAGGTCTATTCTGTTGTCATAGTTATATTTATTTGATTTTAGTTTCATCTACTGATGAATGAGACAATGACATGATAAGAACCTCTTCAGAACTAGAGGAGATGTCTGCAGAGGCTGATAGAGATGATGGTCGACTTGCCAGATGTCCTCTGGGAAATAAAGAGAAAGAAATCCATGCTCACCGCATGTTGCTTTTGCATCTTGATGATGAAATTCAGGGCTATTTTACAGCTATTGAGGTGAGGATATGTCTCCCCGGTGCATGGCGTTTGGAAGAGGGTTGTCTTGATAATTTAGCCTACTATTTAACACAAGTAAAGCTACTAAGCTAGGCATCTTCCAACAACTATGTAGCTAACCAATTAGCACTGAGTCTATTAGCAGGTGTAGTTCCGAGATAACAGGTTAGAGTTGGTTATAGAGGAACATTGACTAATACCGAAAAAATAGCCGAGAATTCAGAATGTCATATGCAGCATACTATGTGCAATGTTTGAGCTTTTGCATTTTGTCGGGGCCTATGGCCTATGCTGCGTGACTTGTATGGGGTTGCTCACAATTTATCCAAAAGTAGCAAAAAATAACCAAGGATTCACAATGTCATACCCAGTATATACTGTGTGCCATGTCTCAACTTTTGCATTTTGTCAGTGCCTATGCCATGACTTTATGGGTTGTTCACACTATTTATCCAAAAATAGCAACTGGTCACTGGTGCAAGGTCCCACCTGTAAAACATTGCAAGAGGACATGCAAAAGAATGTTGTCAGCACTTTCTTTTTCGTATTAATGCAATGATATGTAGCTCTCTAATGTGTTCGGAGAAAAAAAAAGAATGCATCCTTATATTTGGCGAAGCTAAATACACAACTTAGCAGGCATGTTTCAAGTGTGGTAGAGTAGATTAAAGGTCTTCATGAAGTCATCTAGGGGCCCAAGTGGCCCATGTAGTGTATTATGCTTGTAGTTTGGTCTCTCTCTCCTTAGATGTTTAAAGTGACCGGCAGACAGTGTCACTTGACCTAAACATATCACTTAGGGTAGTTCTCGGCATTTGCTATAGATTTCATATATAATGTCCAAATATAAATCATGTGGTTAGTTTTTCTTTTCATGAATTAAGATGAGAGTGTGACATTGTAAATCAGTAAATGAGATGGTATGCATGCGTACCCTGTCCCATGTGGGATTTAGTTGTCAATTTTTTAGGTCCGTGATGTCACATTTACTGGCTTAGCAATCTGGTTCTGAATTCCCTTTTCTCTTGCAGCACCTTGAAATAGACAATAACTATGCATCTAGGAGCATGCATCCCTTCAGAAAAGAGATGGCTAAAGATCTACTCGTTGGCGAGTTCCGTGTTTTGCAAAGTGCTCGTGCATGGGTTGAGAACTATTGTGATAATTTAAGCATTTCATAGTGCTCGTATAGTTGTATATGCCTCTTTGACAGGTGCAGGAAAAAGCCATGATGTATGTCATTGCTTGTTTTTGTCTGACTTGCTCAAGCAAAGTCATCATCTTTGTGTCTTGATGAACAGTACGCGCACAGTTTTCACTGTAGCATATTCACTGTAGCGATTTTACTGTTAGAAAATACTGTTCCGATTCACTGTAGCGGGGAGATCCGATCCATCTATAGTCTATCATGCAGTGCAGAAGTTGTCAAAAAGTCACTGCTAAAGTGAATTGCTGACTTGCCTACCGTGTTGCCTGTAGGGTGGACTCAGTTTGTATGTAAAAGTATTTGTATGCTTGCAAGTTGCCTAGATTGTATATGTTTTGTTGAAAGAGCTTGGTTGGTGGAGGAGTTGAGACTAGGGTTTAGGGACATTGCATCGTTTGCTTGAAACATTCCATCGTAGACGGAACATCACACGTCATAAATGTGCAATGTTTTGATTTTTGAAACATAACAGTTGTAACATATGGTACATTGACATATCTTTGGTTACGAGTACAATTGAGGTCATGTTCAGATTCCCAACTATTCACTATTCATTCCAACTTTTCACTATTCCCCCCTCACAAAACACGTTTCCCAGCGAATGCTACAGTGTTTTTATTATGCTACAATGTTTTTTCCTACAATCTAAACACACCCTGAAACATAGAAGTAAAACACTGAAACATAGGGCGTCATTTGAAACGATGAAACATTATAGGGTATCACTGAATTTGATACATCCTGGGCCATCACTGAAACTTCTGAAGCTAGGACATCAGTAGGCTTGAAACGTCAAAGGACATCACTGAAACATCTGAGGCCATGTTCAGATTCCCAACTATTCACTATTCATTCTAACTTTTCACTATTTATTTTAACTTTTCACCATTCTCTCCTCACAAAACACGTTTCCCAGCGAATGCTACAGTGTTTTTCTTATGCTACAGTGTTTTTTTCTACAATCTAAACACACCCTAAAAACATAATGTGGACATTTGAAACCATAATACGAAACATTTGATACATTGTATCACGCGAAACATCGTATACCATCACGGAAAAATCATGCACTAGTAACATTTGCAACATTGAATCATTTACACATAGAAAAAAGTCTAGATAACCCCCCAACCTATAGAGGTTAGACTACGTAACCCCCCAATCTATGAAACAGTCTACATCACCCCTGAACTTCTCAAAACCGATAAAATTACCCCCTAAAGTATTTTTGAAAAATCACAGTAAATTATAGAAAAATTATAAAATGAAAAATCCAGTTGGGTTGGACCCCAAATGAATAGATATACACACTGAAAAAAATATTTTTTTTACTACTACAGAGGAAAGCGTAGATCTAAAGTCATAGTGAAAAAAATATACTAAAACATACCATATTATATGTTCAGTGTGTATATCTACTCATTTGGGGTCCAACACAACTGGATTTTTCATTTTATGATTTTTCTATGATTTACTATGATTTTTCAAAACTGATTTAGAGGGTAATTTGATCGGTTTTGAGAAGTTCAGGAGGTGATGTAGACCATTTCATAGGTTGGGGGTTGTGTAGTCCAACCTCTATAGGTTGGGGGGTTATGTAGACTTTTTCCTTTACACATAGGTATAAACATTAGATTTTTGAAAAATTTGAATCCTTCGAAACATATGCCTGAAAATGAATAAACTGGTCAATGAAACCCTAACGCATAAACCGAATCTAGAAACTGAATTGAATGAATTGATCAAATAAACACTAACAAAGGGAAGGGGTTGACAAGGAGAAGCTAGACTTGGAACTTACTTGGCCGTGATCGACGCGTCGACTCCGAGGATGCAGCTCCACTGGGGAGATTCGTCGCGGTGGCTTGCGAGCGCCGTGCAAGTCTCACACGGGGTCCTTGACGGCGATCCGTGTGGTGGGGAGAGCTGATACCCGCCGCAACCTTCTTCTTGTCTCCGGTGATTCCGCCGCTGCCTTCTTCTTGCTCTCGGCGGTGCCGCGGCTGCAAAACGTGAGGAGGCGATGGGGGACGGGCAGAAATAAAAAAAACGGCCGAGGCTAGTGGGAGACGTGGGGGAGCTCATATGAGACGAAAGGTGAGGGATAAACTGTGGGTGTCGGATGGGAAGATAAAAATGAATGGTTGATTATGCGAAGATAAAAATGAATGGTTGATTATGCGTCCGACGCGAGGAGGATTGCCCGTACGTAAGGACAGTAGCATTACCGTTTATCAAATCTGTTGGTTTTCTAACCTTATCTTTTTTTACCTATTTACTATTTTTTACCTAATAGAATAGCTATTCTTTTGGAGATGCTAGGCATGGGCTCGACGGTAGCAGACAGTTAACGTCGGCAACCGAAGACCGCTGATCTGGGAAGGAAAAATAGAGATCCTGGGTCTGCCACTGTCGTGTTCTCCTTTCGTTTAACCTCTCACCATATTTACTATTTTTAGACATTGTTGTGTGTCAACCTCACAATGACCTCTCCCCTCTCCTCCTTTCTTGCTCTCTTTGTCTCCGGCCTCTCTTTTCGTGCATGGTAATTATCATGTCAAGGAAAGAGTAATGTCGATAGATTTGATTTCAGACTAGGTGGAGGAGGAGGAAGAGGCAAGATGCTGCAGCGGGCGGCGAGCAATGCGTATTCATGGTGGTGGGCAAGCCACATCCGCACCAAACAGTCAAAATGGCTTGACAACCACCTCCAAGGTACTCATCCATTGTTTTCCTTTTTTTTTGATACTACACTTTTCTTATGTACTTGTTTCAATATTTTACACAAGTTTCATGTGAAGGAATCAGATCGATCTGGTGGATTGTTCAACCATGATTATGAATTATAGGCAGCGCCATTTGTCTGATTCTTGCTTTTTCATTACCAACGTTGTCATTTTAGATTAGTATGGAGAACATCTCCAAATTAATATAGATCTGCTTCTAGTTTTCCGGGCAAGTCCGAATGCCATCCACTCCTTGCATGTCAACTGTCGTCGTGTCTATTAGCAGATATGAGGGCTAGGTGAGCGGTCTAACATTAAGAGGGTTTGTTTGAAGAAGATGAGACCATTGCAATGCAGCTGAATTCCAGTTCCTGCAGCTCTCCTGCTTTGCCCCTGAGCGAGATATGAAATGTTTTAAATTTGTAAGCACTTGTTTAGAGAATTAGAGTACCATCTTTTAATCTCTGCCCTCTTGGTACTTGCAGACATGGAGCACAGGGTTAAGTGTATGCTCTTGCTCCTCGGGGAAGAGGCCGATTCCTTTTCAAAGAGGGCAGAGATGTACTACAAGAGGCGACCTGAGGTGATCACTCAGGTGGAAGAAGTCTATCGAGCATACAGGGCTCTGGCTGACCGGTATGATATCATGTCAGGGGAGCTGCACAAAGCAAACCACACCATCGCAACTGCCTTTCCTGACCAGGTCCAGTACGCAATGCTGGAAGAGGAGGATGATAACATCCCAAAGGCATTCACCCCAATTGATCCACGCAAAATCCACAAATCAACTGTTGATGGATTGATGAAGAAGAAGAAAGGAGAACATCCTGGATCGATGGGTGGAGGAGCAAAGAATAGTGCCTCAGCTCCAATCAATAAGGAGAATGCTGGGGAAGAGATCAGCAGGCTACAGAAAGCTATACTTGTCATGCAGACCGAGAAAGAATTTATCAAAAGCTCCTATGAGAGCGGCATTGCAAAGTACTGGGATCTTGAGAAGGAAATCAACGACATGCAGGAACAGGTTTGCCACTTCCAAGATAAGTTTGACGAGAGCGTGGTGATTGAAGATGATGAGGCCAGGGCCTTGATGACAGCAACTGCACTCAAGTCCTGTGAAGACACTATTGTGAAACTGCAAGAACAACGGAAGGCCTCAGCGGGGCAAGCAGTGGGAGAGTCGGAAAGAGTCAAGGTTTTCAGAGAGAAGCTCAAGGCTATAATGAACAAACATGGCAAGTCTCTACCTGATCCTTTGGATTTTCCTGACAAAAACACACGAAAGAGCAATGGTGCAGATATGGAGGATGTGTACCATGCCAAACAAGGAGCTGCTATAGAAACGCAGGCCGTTATTGACAAGATCAAGGAACACTTTGAGAGGGACTGTAACATCTCCATGGCAGAAGTGACAGAGAGAATTGATGAACTTGTCAGCAAAGTGGTTGACTTGGAGCTCATGGTTTCGTCACAAACGTCCCAGATAGATCGACTCTGCCGGGAAAACAGTGAGCTAGAGAATTCCCTACAGAGCCTGCTGGACGATGAGAATACAGTGGTGGCCAGTGGATCAAGCGAACTGATTGACAAGCTCAGGCAAGTAGAAGAGGAGCTTGTCAGAGTTCAGGCTCTTGAAAGCTCCTTCCATAAGGATGAAAGCACAATCCGCTCCAATTTCGTAGAAGCAATCAGCAGATTCAGTGATCTATCGGAGCTGTTGCTATCGCCGGTCTGTGAGCACCACACTGCTGCAGGTTCGCCCCAGGAAGCACAAGCGGTTGAGTCGTCGGCAGAGCAGCAGCAGTCTTCAAATGAGCACCTTGACACGAAGGAGGCAGACAGTGGTGGGCCAGCGTCTGGTGTTGCCGAGCCAGATGACCCTGACGATGTATCGGTAGACGGTGGGCAGGACAAAAGTTCACGTGAAAGGCCTGGTTCACTGGAACGGCTTCGTCACATTTCATCGGGAGGCCCCGAGGAGGCTGATGGCGGCGGCATTGCTGGCCTAGAAGACAAGGACGTGTATACTTCCCTCCTTGACGACTACAAGGAGGCCAAGAGAAGGCTCGCGGAGATGGAGAAAAAGAACCAGGAATGCCTGAACGAGATCCAGTCACTCCGTGAAGAGATTGGCGGCAGCGAGGGGGCCGGTTCATCATGCAAGAGGAGCTCTCGCCGGGGCCACAGGAGGACCCCGAGCTATTCGTCTCTCCATCAGAGGAGGCCAAGCGTCTCCTCCATATCGAGGCTGATAAGGATGAGCTCGACCGTCCAAGAAGAACCGGCATCAGCTGCTGCTGCTGCTGCGGCTGAGCCAGCAGCAGCAGGGGAGGGGGAGGCGGAGGACCTGAGGCTTCCGGCTGTCGCTGAGGCCGAGAATGCGTCGCCCCTTGAGGACAAGTTCAGGAGGGACATCGACACGCTCTTGGACGAGAACCTCGAGTTCTGGATGAAGTTCAGCTCGTCCCTGCAGCGGGTGCAGGAGTTCCAGAGCAAGCACGAGGGCCTGCAGAGGAACCGTAGCGACGCAGCGGCGGCGGAGAAGCAGCTGAGGGCCTTGAAGACGGAGCTGCAGGTGTGGTCGGAGCAGAACGCGATGCTGCGGGGGGAGCTGCAGTGCAGGTTCACGTCGCTGTGCGACATACAGGAGGAGATCACGGCGGCGCTGGACATGGACGGCGACGACGACACCCAGCAGCACCAGCAGCAGCAGTTCACGTCGTACCAGGCCGGCAAGTTCCAGGGGGAGGTCCTCAACATGCAGCAGGAGAACAACAGGGTGTCGGACGAGCTGCAGGCGGGGCTGGACCACGTCAAGGGGCTCCAGGCGGAGGTGGAGCAGGCGCTGGCCAGGCTGCACAGGAGCGTCAGCCTGCCGCCACAGGGGCCACAGGAACAAGACGATGCCAACCTCCTCGGGCGCCCGCCGTCCAACAAGTCCAAGGTCCCGCTGCAGTCGTTCCTCTTCCCGGCCAAGAACAAGAAGACGTCTCTGTTGGCCCGTGTCACGCCGGTGCTCCAGAAGCAGCAGATGGATATGAAGTTTCTTGCCAAGTTGCCAAGGTAGCGCATCTTTTTGCTGCTCTGTTTCGTTGTTGTCAATGCTGGGATTCATGTGCATGCTGCCTTCTGCCTTGCTAAGGATTAGTCTCAACTTTGGAAAATTTAGCAGTACGTAGAGGTTCTGTGATTTTTGTCAGTGATTAAAAATAAAGTATACTTTGGTTAACTGTAATGCTCACTACAGTATTTTCGATTCGGTCGGTGGCCAACGAAAAGAGCTGCTGGATGAGTCACTGCTCTACAGTTTCACTCCAGAGTATTCTCATTTTACACCCTCTCAAATCCAACTTTGCAAACCTTTCCAGCAAGGGCCATAAAAGACATAGGCCTGGGCACAATATTTTGTTTTCTGCCTGACCCTTACAGAGGTTAAGATTAATAAAAATAAAATTATTTACATTGGATGATGCAACTTCAATTATTTTTGAACGCTCCAAAAGCAAATTGGCTTCATCCTGCTGGAGGTTTCAATGGTTGAGCCAGCCAGGAATGCCTTGCCACCCGTGGAGAGCAGGTCGTGCAGTGCAGAGGGGCATTGCCCTTGTCAGCTTCCACAAAAGGGTACAGCACGGGCAAAACCATCATCTTAAAGGAAACCTGCTGGCAGGGCAGCTTCCCCCCACGAGATTTTAAGAAGCAACAGCCATCAGTTTCCAGTCAAAAAATAGAAAGATGATATGATATGCTGCTGACTGGCCTGACCCAGCAGTTGCCATGTTGATGCAAGGTCTTAGGTCTGTCATCATCAACCACAACCAGTGAGCAAAAATAGCCGTGCTCTGCGGATATCAGCCAAAAACATGAATGAAAAGAAAAGAAAACGACAACAGTAACACACAACTGCACAAACACAAAACATTCCGTTGGTTGCGACAGGATAATTGCACTGCTGGGTCAGGACAGGACAGGAGATGGACGGAAATGCTCCTAAAACATCCTCCATTGCTGCATCGCATTCTCAATTTCGCATTACATTACACTACATTACAGATGGATGAGGCAGTGCATCATCACACAGGATTGATTGAATTGAATGTAACTTGCCGGAAAACCAAGAGACCTAGTTACTACTGCTACTACTAATTACTAATGACCTGGGATTGATTGATTGATCTGATGTATCATTGGCTGGCTCATGAGGCGTAGATGACGCCTGACGATAACGCCATGAGGAGGACGGCCGCCCTCTCCTCCTCGCTCATGCACTTGTTGCGGCGCATCTGGCGGCGCTGCTTGAGCATCACCTCCTTGCCGAAACCCACGACGCGGAGCTCCACGGTGACTTGCCGATCCTTTTTCTTCCTGTCCTTGTCTTTGTCTGCTTTCTCTTTCTCTTTCTCTTTCTTGGTGGAGGCGCTGCTGCTGCTGGCGGCGGCGGGTTTCTTCTTGGGCTGCTGCTGATCCTCCTCCTGCGGATCGGCGGCCTTCTTCTTGGGCGGATCGGCGGCGTCGAGGCTGAGCGCCTGTCTCCTCCTCTTGCGGTAGCGGATGCCGCAGGCGTTGCAGAGGGACTGCAGATTGAGCGGATCGGATCAGAAAATAAAAAAAGGCGGCCGGGTAATAATGCATTCATGAATGGCAATCAAGCCGCGAAATAAACCCTAACAACAAGAAATAAGAATACGATTGAGCATGGATCGGGAGCAGCAGACCTTGGGCCCCTCGGGTCCTCCGCGCCAGAGTGGAGTCTTGGTGGTGTGGCAGTCTGCGCAGGCCTTGGACTCGCCGGAGGCGGTGGCGTCGTCGGGCGAGAGGGAAGTATTGGGATCCGCCTCCATCTCCATCTCCATCCCCATGGAATGAAAAGCTGCAGGCAGGCAGGCAGGCTCGATGGATGCGATCGATCGCTCGCTAATCCGATCCTCCAACGAGATGATCCGCCCGACGCAGGGGGGGGGGGGGGGGGGGAGGGAGGGGGGAAGCAGGAGGGGCGGTGGGAAATGGATGGATGGATGGATGGGTGGGCGGGCGGGGAGAGCAAGGGGAGTGAGGGTTTTAGGACAGGATAACGCTGGCTGCTGCTGCTGCTGCCGCTGCCGCCTCTGCCTTTGATTGAGCCTTTGAGCCTCTTCGAGTTCGAGGGAGGGAGCCGAGCAGAGCAGGATGGAACCCTAACTCCCGCTCCCGCTCCTGCTGCGTTGTAGGAATTGACCGAAATGCCCCCGCCCAACCTCGGCTGGGCCTGCTGGGTGCTCTCTTGGCGCTTGGGCTCAATATTGGCCCATCCCAATTATTGGCCTATTGGGCCTCATGTAAACCGGCCCATATCGAGCACTACTTTAATCATGCCTGAACCTGTAACGAGGGCATCAATGCATGAACTTATCTTCAAACTCTACTGTTCTTGTTTCTTCTTCCTCCGGTTGGCTCGTTGATTCCTCGCGTCATTCGACGTAGGATCGTTACAGTGCGCATCTCATAATAACAATATAGTACGTATATGACTACCCTAAAAAAAACAATATATATGACGACATGACACTTACACGGTGGCGGCTGTAGTCAAACTTAGAGCAATAATTTAATTAGGGCGCAAGCAAGCAAAAAGATGGTGCGCCAGCCAACCTAGCTAGCGCAGCTCCGGGTACTTGAGCTTGCTGACGGAGCCGGAGAAGGAGGACGAGTCCTCGTCGTCCATGAGCAGCAGGTTGTCCATCACCATGTCGTGCGACCTCATGGTCCCGCCGGACCTCACGCTCGCCGCCGCAGGGGAGAAGGGGCACGCGCCTGCGCCTCCCCTGCAGCTGCCCCCCGTGCTAGTCCGCTCCAGCGCCATGGCGTCCTGGATCTCCTTCACCACCTCCGGCATGCACGGCCGCCTCCGGGGCTCGCCGTCGATGCACCGCACGGCGGCCTCGGCGATCTTCCAGATGGACTGCACGTCCTGGTACCCGCCGGCCTGGTTGATGGAGGGGTCGATGATGGCCTCGATGTCGCCGCCCTCGTAGTAGAACTTGGCCCAAGCCCCGATGTTGCGGAAGTGCTCGCCGAAGGAGACGGTGGAGATGGGAGGACGGCCGGAGATGAGCTCCAGGAGGATGATGCCGAAGCTGTACATGTCGCTCTTGTCGGTCAGCTGCTGGGAGGTGTAGTACTGGGGGTCCAGGTAGCCCAGTGTCCCTCTCACGTTGGTCGACGCAGCGTGAGACTCGTCGGCGGCGGCCAACTTGGAGAGCCCGAAGTCGGACACCTTGGCTCTCATCTGCTTGTCCAGAAGGATGTTGCTCGTCTTGATGTCTCGGTGGATGATGGATGGAGTGCAACCGGTGTGAAGATACTCGATCCCTGCAGCAGCCAAGCGCATCCACAATTATATTAATTAAGCAGTATCGCTCCATCGTCGATCTGTCTCTAGCTATTTCAATTTCCATTCTACAGTAGTAGATTATTTCTGTTCTGATGACTAGTAGCTTACCTTTCGCCGCGTCCTCAGCGATCTCAAGCCGCTTGATCCAACTAATGTGCTTGTCGCGCCCATGCAGATGCTCTTTGAGGGTTCCGTTGTGCATGAACTCGTACACCAGAATGTTTCTGCCGTCCTCATGGCAATAGCCCAGAAACGCCACTAGGTTCCTGTGGTGTATCCTTGAGAGCAAGGACACCTCATTTGTGAACTGCTTCTTCCCCTGGTAAGAGTCGTTGCTAGGCACCTTAACGGCAATCTCCTTTCCATCACTCAGCTTCCCGTAGTAGACTATCCCAAACCCGCCTGAGCCGATCCTGCTGGCGAAGTTGTTGGTCGCCACTTCAAGGTCAGATAACCGGTAGGGATGAGCCGTCTCCGTGGCAATAATTTCGCGGGACTGATGCGTCGTGCTTGGGTTCTGCAGCTTCTTCTTATGTGCAGGTAGGACCTGCTTCTTGTTTGTAAAATCACCATCC
Organism: Digitaria exilis; assembly: GCA_015342445.1. NCBI lineage: Eukaryota > Viridiplantae > Streptophyta > Magnoliopsida > Poales > Poaceae > Digitaria > Digitaria exilis. The sequence continues at coordinate 66,526 of JACEFO010001043.1, forward strand.
TCGTTGTCGGGTCCTGCATGCGGGCAGAGGAATTATATATCTGATGAGTACCAAGGAACTGTATATGCAACAACAAAACAAATATTAATATATATAAATTGACCTTCAGGCGAGGAGTCTTTCTTGATGGTTTTGCGTGTCAGCATGTAGCAACACATCGCGGCTACAAGCAAGAAGGATGCTCCAAGCAGAGCAGAAATAATGATGATGACATGCTTCTTCTCTTGCTTCCCTATCCCAAGATACATGTTCCCGGAGTAGCTGAAAATTTGCAGTCCTTTTTCTTTTAGAGGAGAAGCAAGTACATATACATTAGCTGATAAGTGATAGCAGGCATAACAAGGACAGAACCTAGCACTCACTTGAAAATAATGCTTCGACTTAGCAGAGCCCTTGGAATGGTTCCAGACAGCTTGTTGTTTTGAAGGTACCTGCATTGTATAGGTGAAAAGGATTTTTCCCCTTTTAGGTGTGAAGGTAATAGATCAGTAATTTTGGAATGTATTCACCAACAAATCAAAGAAGGCCTAGGCCCATGTTATGACTTTCACTTCTTAGTATAATGGGAAATACGACTTGTTATTATATAGTATAAAAATAGGCAAAGGCTGTTGATCAGAGCAATCATCACCCCAGTTCATTTCTCATTTTTATGAATCAATGCTTCACCAGGAACCGTTATGCTTACAGCTCGCTCAGTTTTGGCAAGCTGCCAAAGTATGAAGGAACACTTCCGATCAGCTGATTGTTCTCGAGATGACTGCATTTTAATTAGTGAGAAGAAATCATCAGTCGTGATGAGGGCAGGAAAGCAAATACATTAAGCGAACTGAAATGGTAAGTGTATAATTTCTCACATGATGGATAGGTTGGACGAGCCACTGAGGTCGGGAATTGGCCCCGTCAACATGTTATTAGCAAGTCCACTGCAAGGAAATTATAGGGACGATTAATCAAGCGCTCCATATATAGGCACGGTCAACCATGGAGTGACAATATTTCTGGGCAATAGCTTACATCTCCGCTAAGCATGGCAAAGCCCCTACTTCTGGTGGTACGCTCCCCGTCAGGTTCTTCCCTGATAGATTTCTGATGACCGCAGAGGTTGCGTACGTTGTCAGTAGTCAGCTAGCGATGAGGTACGTAGGTACTTGAGGAGATGAAAGGTTGAGGAGTCGCTTACATGGAAACGACTCTCGGCTGTGGTTCTGAAGTGCATTTCACCCAAGACCATGGCGACGGGAGACAGGGATCGCCGCCTTCCATTGCCCAATCGGCCGAGGGGTAACGCGACGCCAGGCTTGCCATCACGGGTGCTGTATGTGGTGCATTTCTCGTTGTGTCGGTCAATCAATCAAAGATACCTGTGTGTATGAATGCATAATAAGCAGGGAACAGGCGTGGATCCGATCGTACCATCTGGGGAGCCGAGGTCGATGTGGATGTACTTGTATATCTCAAAGGCATTCAGGATAGGCCCCTTGGACGAATCGTTGGTCTTCCGGAACGCAAAGGAGAGGACGAAAGGCAGCGATATGTTGAAGAAGCCAGGCTCGTAGAGGCGGTACTTGCCCGGCGCATTCTCGCCGATGTCCACCGTGGGCTTGCTCACGTCCGGCAGGCCGGGGATAAAGAGCTTGAACTTGCGCGTCTCCGGGACGACGAACTCCTCGATCTCGGCGAAGTAGGAGAAGGCCCAGCCGTTGCCGGGGAAGCCGTTGAGGTCGAGGCGGTAGGTGAGCTCGCCGAGCGAGCCCACCACGGCCGTCTGCATCACCTTCTGTGGCGGCCTCTCGCTGGAGGCGACGAAGACGGGCCTGTCGGTGGAGACGTTGACAGTGCCGGGGGCGACGTCGACAAGGTAATTGGCCCTCCTGACCATGTCGGACTCCCAGATCCTGTCGTAGGGGTCGTCGGGGTACCTGACGGGATCGGCGGTGGGCGCGCCGAAGTTGATCCTGGCGGAGAGGCCCAGGAAGGCGTCGGCCTCGTAGTCCGTGTAGTAGAGGGAGCCGTTGAGCTGGCGGAGCTCGAGCGTGGAGATGAAGGGCTGGCCCGTGGTGGCGTTGGAGAGGCAGACGCTGAGGGCGGGCGCGGCGGCGAGCACGACGGCCTCCCGGGTGACCACCTTGGCGTCGTCGTAGATGACGATGGTGGACCAGCGGGAGGCGCCCAGGTAGAGGTCGAATTCGGGGAACACGTTGCTGCGGTCGAAGTTGCCGTACAGGAAGGTGGCGCGGACGAGGTAGCGGGTGCGGGTGCGGACGGGAAGGGTGTAGCAGTGCTTGTTGGCCGCTGGCGACGGCGAGGTGGCGGCGGGGAAGTAGCGCACCGTGGAGTACTGCGTGCGCTTCTCCGTCGGCACGGCGATGGTGGCCGTCTCCCCGAAGGGGAACCACCCGGCGTCACCCGTCCACAGCAGGCCCAGCTCGTCGGTGTAGTTTGCGGAGCCGCCGCAGTCGATGCTGACGAAACCTATATATCCCATTCAAATCACCAGTCACGCTTGACACATACTATGATTGATGGATGGATGGATGGATCATGGCATGGATGAAGAAAGAAAACTCACCAGGCATCTGAGCAACGGCGGCGGCGGGGAAGAAGATGACGAGGGCGGCGACCACGACGCTGCAGAAGCAGCTACAGAAGAAGAGACGAAGAGAAGTGGCCATGCCGGAGGAGCACGTCACGTATACGGGAGCTGAACTGATGCAGCTGCTGCTACAAACCGACCGTATTCTCCATGGATCCAACTGGAATTGCTGCTGCCCTGCCCTGCCCTGCCCTGCCCAGTGCCCGCCCGCAACAAATTCTTAGCGGCTAAGCAACCTAATCGCCGTCCCAGCTTCCTGTTACTTACTACTGCCGCAGTGCAGCCAGTACTGGGAGGGAGGGTGTACTAGGAGAAGGAAAGGAAAGAGGAGGTAGAACAGCCGTGACAGTGAGAGGCACTAGCAGCTAGCTGGAGAGATAGTGTTAAAGCAGAGATGCAAGTGAGAACGCAGAGAAAGGGGGAAAAGGTGCGAACTGTAAAGGTAAAGCTAACAGAACTGGTGGGACTGCTGCTGCTGCTGCTGAATGAAATGCAGACTCGCTAAACGAAATGCTGAACCGATCACTGCACAAAGCTAATTTTTAGTTCAGATCTTGACGCCCATACTCACCATTGATGCCCACGAGCGCATCTTGGTGTAACCATGAACAGGGAGAGGGAGAGATCAGATTATTGTGCCGAGAGGTAAAGCAAGCCTGCAATGCAACGAAAAAGATGATGGTGCAGCGAATAAAGCTACTCCTGCCTCCAGCATGCATATACAGAAAAGGTAAAATGCATGCATGCATACATATACAATACACCAAGCCCCCAGCCGTCCAAATGCAAATGAGATATGCAATGCAGAAAAGCTACTCCTACTCCAGCTAGCCAAGCCAATACACATCGATCCTTTCAGCCTACACGTTGGCTTGAATTCTTTAGTCCATACGCATACAGCGCAAGTGCGCAACAAAGTTACCACCTGCAAGTCACTTTGAGCGGCACATTCACAATAACATGACCGGAGCAGCAACTGCATACCTTTCAGAATCCCCACACGGACACCTGTCCTGATGATCCACCATAGCCCAGCTGCTGATTCCACAAAGAACAAAGACCAAAATATCCAACAAATGATTATACAGGTATATTCCACCCACATCAGAATTCAATACTCGGGTTAAAAAAAAACAGAGTAAACTTTTCAAGTACCAAAAACAGCTTAAAACATGCTTTTACAGCCACCTATTTGTAATTCATCTGATCTGGTCCGCAGCGTACAATGACGCAAAGATTATACGACACCTCCACAACACTAGAAAACAGCGCTGTTCCTATGAATATAGTGCTTAATCCTGCAACAAGCTAGCTACCACTTAGTATACCTTTTCCTCTAACTCCCTCACCCCGTTCACCTGCGAAAAACAAGGACACCATATCATGCATAAGATGATGTAGAACAGCAGCCAATGAAAGAGGGGGAAGACAGGAAACATACGGGGAGCACACTATCCCCTCATTGATGCACAATACGAAGAAGGCTCATTTCCAGAAGCAATAACAGGGAAGTCGGTGAGACGAAAGCTGACAAGGGCTGGTCCAAGGGCACTGATTTTCCCAGCACCTGCAAATGCTGCCTCAGCATCCATGCGCCTCTTGAAAATCACCTGAGCGGAGTTGGAATTGTTTGCACTCTCTGCCTTGGCTTCACTAACAGGCCCATATTGACTAAAAATCTTGATAAGGTCACTGTGTGACGGAACAGCTCTTGGCCCATTGAAGTGAAGCACCAGTCCAGCCAGCACGCTATGTTCCATTTCTTCTGCAGATTTGGTTCCGGCATGCGGTCGAGGCCCATTTGCAACAGTCAGTTTGCTTTCAGACTTAAGTTGGTCCCTATTCTCTGTATCTTCTTTGCCTTCACTCCTTGGCTCATCTGAATTTTCCAGAGACACTGATGGATTATCAGCAAGTTTCTTGACCTGAGGTGCCTTCTTGCTTCTTCTTTTCTTACTCTCATCTTTCTTCTTCTTGAGGCTAGACAGCGGCTCCTCCACATTAATGAGAATGTCGGCCCAATAATCATCATGCATATGATCGGCAATGGGCTGTTCAGAAAGGGCGGACTCAGTGTAGGCTTCCTTCTCGGGTATCTCCTTGTTGCCATCAGAACTAGAAACACTCGAGTTCTTCCTAAAGTCAGTAAAGAAATTAACACTCGTTGGGACGATTTTCTCTCTCTGCTTAAGATCACATGCAGCTACTGACAGCTGCCACAGCATTTTGTCACAAGACAGAGACTCCTCACCAAAGGCTTCTTTCTTGCCCCGATTCACCTTCAAAGGATGTGGAGATTTGTCTGCAGCATTTACTTGCCTGTGCTTAGCCCTACGTGATTTTGTCTGAGATGCTGCACCATTAGTTTTGACAGCAGGTGGTGTATGTGATATGCTGCTCCCAGAAGCTTTGGTCATCAGTTCTCCAACATTTGTTGACTTCTTACGACTGGAAGGCTCTGACTGGAAAGATAAATCCGCCAATGTATTGAGCTTCTTTCTTTTCCTAGTCTTCAACGTATCCTTTGAGTCACGATCAGGATCTGCTTTCTCAGTTAATTCATGCGACGAACGCTTCCATTGCGTCTTGACCTTGCCAAGTTCAGAAAGTTTCTTCTTCTTCCTGCCATGCTCTGAGATGGGCACTCTATTACTCAACGAGATTTCAGCATGTCCCGAACTTCTCTGGCCAGGAGAAACGGAGTTGTTGGTGCTGAGACCTCCAAGTCCATGCCCATCCTCTGTGATTTTACTCTTCTTTCGTGCAGAGCTCGCTCTACGCATAAGCTTGTTTTCTTGCAAAGGGGCATCTTTGTTTTTCCTTGTTAAGTCTTTATCACTATCAACATTTCCTAGCCTTTTCAAACCTTCCAAAGCATCTTCCTTCTTGCGCATGGATCTTAGCATGCGCCCAGATTTACTCACACTTAAAATATCATCCACTGCCATGTTTGCAGGTGTTCTGCTCTCAACAACATCAACTGTATCGAGTCCACCTAAATCTTTGGAAATGTCTATCTTCTTCTTCGCTGAACTCTTCGTGTGCTTTGACTTTCCCCCCTTATTATTCAGAGTATCATCTGTCGCCCTTCCACTGCTGGCCCCATGCATAGCCTCTGGTAAAGTCTCTTTCCAGTGTGATGAACTCCCAGCGCTCCTTGAATTCTTCTCCTTGGTCACAACATCATCCTTTGTGCGTGGGATCAACTCTGCAGACTCCTCAATGCCCTCGAACATCACAAACTCAGGAAGGTCCCTTGGACCCCTTGATCGGTTGAAAGCCCTCAGCTGCGCTTTGGCGGTGACAAGGTCAAGAAAATCAGCTCCAGCCAGCGGACTCTTTCCCAGTGCTGAGATGTAATGCAGAAATGCTTCGCCACGGAAGGTGCCCCTCATGTACGAGGCGTCTACCACCGCGCCATAGGCTCCTTGCCGGATGCCAGAGTTCTGAACCTCCTGCTTGGTGGCAACATGGGAACCGAAACAACTGCACGAAAGGCCGGCCTCCACGCGTCGCCCAACCTCCTGCAGCGCGGCGTCGACGGCGGAAGCAAAGCTGGACATGGTGCTCTGGGTGGACAGCCGCGTAAAGTTGGCGCGGAAAGGGAGCAGCGTGGACTCGTCGCTCCAAGCGAAGGTCCTGTCCCAGAAGTAGGCGACGAGCGGGGTGCCCGCCTTCCGGTGATGCAGCGCGACCTCGGACGCGTCAGCAGCGTCGAAGACCTGGCCGGGCCACCAGGGATGGCTCCGCACCTTACCCCAAACCAGCTCCGGCGGCGCAAAGTCGTGGCTCCTCTCATGCTGGAAGGGGCAGTTGTAGCGCGGAATCTCGACTTGCTCCTCCTCTTCCTTCTCCTTCTCCTTCTTCTCCTCGTCCTTCGTTGGCGGCGGGGGCTGAGGCGGAGGCTGCTGCTTCTCAGGGCGACTACGGCGAGGGATCTTGAGAACTTCCTGGACGCCCTGTCGAATGACACGGAGGCGCGCCGGGCGCGTGGAGGTGCTCCCCTTGCCGCCGGAAGCTTTATTGGAAGGCTCTCCCGACGCATCCGCCATGTTGCTAGGGCTAAGGAAGAAGAGGAATTAGTAGCGCCCCCCACTCGAGAGGAAGAAAAGAAAGGTGGGGAAGAAATTACAGTGCTTCGTCGCTCTCACCGCCCACCACGCCGCCGTCTTCGAGTGGGGTGAGGAGGAAGGGTTCGCCGGAGGCCAGGGAGATGGGGAATTTTGGAGACGACGAGGAGTCGAGGAGAAATGTCAGAAGTCAGATGTGGCGTCGGATGGGTGCCTTTGGAATTGTCGTTTAGGACAAGGGCCTGGCAGCCAAAGTTTTGTAGATTTTTTCTTCAAGACTGTCTTTCAGTTATGCTTTATTTGTGAGAAAAAGCGGCTTCACGAAGAAAACATGATTAATTTGTCTGCAGAAAACACATGAAAACAGGAATAAAACGAGAAACTGGATATCAAAACAATTCCAACAAATTTACGTCTATATATATATATAGAGACCAACTTGTAACTCCGTATCACTTTGGTCCATCAAGGTGTAAATTGTGCAATGACATAAAACAAGTTGTTTGTTCCGTACATATAAGGTCCTAAATACGTTAAGTCATTGTATTTTACCATACTAGAACAGGCTGCGCGCTATCGCGCGCCCTCTGAGTGCAATAAAATCACTCCTGTTGTAGGCAAGCTGCTTTGAAGGTAGCAGCAATAGTATGGTCAAACAACAGTAATAGTAGTACAACCACCATTTCAAGAGACGCATGATAAATTAACTAAAACATCAACAATTCAGGTGTCTATCCAGCATGCACTTGAACATTATCATTACACATGCGAGCACCATAGCTACCCTGGCGATCAGCAGTATAGGCGTTTTGTTCGACATTATATCAGACATTACAACACATCCGAGCACCTTAGTTATCATATCGATCAGAGGTGTCTATCCGGCATCATAAGCATCCAATATTACAGCATGTCTGATCACCATGATCAAGGATTTAAAATGGACAAGTAGTATCCAAAGCTACCAAACAATGAAGCTGGTAGCTTTGAATACTAACCGAAATGAGAAAAAAACTAACAGCTGATGCCACACGACTTGCAATCACATCCTTTCCAACACACTCAAAAGCTGGCCATATGTGATGGAGGCAAAATGACCATGAGCCCTGCTGCTCATGCGCCCGTGTTTGGGCTGCAAAATCCAACATAATTTTTAGTATAACAGCAGATGCCAGATGGCTAGAGGAATATTTAGATAAAGGAAGATAGACATCAATGCACATCCATATGAAATGCCTCTAATCATGACCAGAAAAGTTCTATATGCACATATACTAATCATAGTAACTAATGCCTGCTGCCCTTGCCTTTGAATTGTTCTATTTTTTTTCAGATATCTTCAGCTAAACTGGTTCAGTTTAATTATTATCAAGCAAAGCTTAACTGGGCAGGTTCCTTGACAGTTCCTTCACAGATGGTGCTTATGGAAGGTGGGAAGTAAATGCTAGTAACAAACCAAATAAAGAAGACACGGACTCACCTAAAAGTGACTATTCTACTGAATAAACCTCTAAGGTAGAAAGGTACTGATTTAGCCCAAGTTCAATCACTGGATGGTATAAAGCAACTACTGATTTAGCCCAAGTTCAATCATCACTGGATGATGTGTAAAAACCAAGAAAAAAGGCACAAAAAAGCACCTGGTGCGATCAGTGGTACCCGAACCACCGCCACTTGCATCATTGCCATCTTTACCTTCATCATCAGTGAAGAGCTTCTTGGAAACCTGTTTTTCAGGGGATGGGCGAGACCTAAAAATAAAAACATATACCTCATGTTTAGCAATAACCAAACAAAAGAACCAATAAAGAAGCAATAAATGAGTAATATGCTGTTAACAGAGGTGACTTCTTCTTTGCAGAGCTTTTCTGTGTCTTTGTAGAAGAATCAACAGGCACAACTGAAAGGGAAGACAAAGCCTTCTCCTATAGCAAGGAATGCCAAAATTAGCAGTGTAGCCTAAATTAGCATAACAGAAAATAATAAAAACTACTATTGCAGTAAGGAATGTTTAGCCACAGGGAGTAATCACCTTAGCATGAGCAGTGGTCCTCACACTCTGTGGAGTCTCTGGTGGTTCAAGAGCACATATGGATCCCTTAGTTGGTGTGGCGCTAGAGGCAAGGCTGGTTTCAGAAGCAGCAGGCTGGGAGGATACAGCAAAGGCATGGCTTTTCTGAGGGGTGTCCTGAACACTGGTGCCTGCACCTCCTGAAAGCATGAAAGACGACGCCTGGGACCCTTCTGGTGTTTCTAGAATGACAGCACTTCCATCACTAATTTCTCCTATCACTGTATTAACTTGAAAGGTAACATTGCCAGAGTCAATCGTGCTCTCTGTAAAGCTGACACTCCAAATAAATGTCTTTTCAAGCAGGCCTGTAATTTCATCAGGGATAAACCCAACTGGGTTATCAGCAATAAGAGTGTCAGCTGTCTTTTTTGTGAGGCGCTGGGCTTGCCGCCCAAATAGAATGAACTCTGCATCGCCTGTCTCATCCCCAGCAAGGATAGATAATTTGTACCTGCATGGATAGATGAATCAGAAAACCCAACATAATGTAGCATAGTCTAAAGAAGGTGTCTCTAATAAGAGCAAGGAACGGACCTCTGCGTTGGCTTTCCAATGGTAGCACACTTAGGATTAGTGCACCTGTATGAATCACCATGTCGCTTAGTTGTTTTCATACAACTCTTGCACGCATTGTACCACCAGGAACCATCAACTTTCTTTATAGTCACAGTAATCAAGAACTCACTTTTCTGTACAACAGGAGGCAAAAGTAAGGAACAACTCATGAGCAGCACCATACATGCATGTAACGCTGCGATAACAGTACCTTGCATTCAAATGGATTAAGGTTTATGATATCAGAAATTTTCTTATCCACAGGAGCATCTTTCTGGACAGAACGCACCACAGCCTCATCCCAACTAATTGGCTTGTGCACAGCCATCGCACTGCACAAGACAGAGAAAGGCCAATATCAAATTTTATAATAGCATCACAACTTACCAACTATGGTCAGTAATTTGACAGATTTTAACTAAACTGCTATTGTGGCCTTTTCATTTCCTTCATGTTTAAATCTGTACAACAATTGTTATTTTTTAATTTGTACAGCAGCAGCAGCATGTTTCTGTAACCACCAAAAAGCGGGAGATTTTTTTTGCTAACTACAGAGGATAAACAACTATCTTTCAATTTTGGTTACCTCTGCATAAGCTTCTTTGCTTCATGGACATCGGGATTTATGTACCACTTGCATGTGGACCACCAGACAACGACAGACCTCCATAGCTTTTGACAAAAGTACCAACAAAGATCACCACTTGTGGAGAAGTTTGCCCATCACTATGCACTTGCTCCGCTAGGAATGAAGTGGCTCTCTCTTCCCAAAGCACAACATTTAATAGAGCACCGCTGTAACACAAATGTACCAAGGGAAGCATATGTTAGCACACAACACAATATATGACAATAAACAGCAACATGCACAAAGGATGCGCAGGACAGAGCTAACCTTGGGACACATATAGTGACAGTCCTCTTCATGTTCTCACTTGATCCTGCAGCTGTTTGTGCTTCCCCAATAGTTGAAATAGCAGTGATGACTCGAATAACATCTATTTAAAGAAGCAATATTGCATCAACTACTGTTATTAAAATGTTGAAGCACCTAGGAGATAGAAATTTCCATTACCTGAGCATAGCACTTTACTGCCCACACGTGCCCGTAACTCGTCCATGGAAGCAAGGGAGTAAGTGTACAGGGGAAAAGCAGGGGGGATATCAACGACCTCCTCAATCTTGGTCCACTTAGAAAAGGAAAGCATGAGATCATTTGCAACAGGCTTGTAGTTGTCGCCGGAGTTCTTGACTCGAAAAAAATTGAAGTTGTAGATACCTCCTTCCTTCACGCATTGCTTGAAGTGATCACTGGCATCAGGGTAGATCTGGGCATGAATGTTGTTGCCCTATGGAAGAAAATGAAACCAGAACAAATGAGTTACTGCAAAAAAACACATTGCCAATCCAAACTAAGCAACACAACTTTTTTTGGGTGAATACCCCTACCTCCTCATCAATAAGAACCATATTAGTGTGCAGCAACCTCTTCGCATCATGAGGATGATAGAAGTCCCAAAGCCTCGAGACACGCACGGAAATGCGTTCATTGCAGTTTCCAACCATAAGATGGGGAAGCAGCAGATCTCCCATCTTCAAACATAGGAGAATCATTTAAGCAGTGATAAGCTTATCAATAATATGATCAGATCAGTTTTACCAGCAGTAAAGGGAAGCAAATAATGGAGTATAAACCTTAGACAAAAAAGACAGTTCAAGCAGACCACCCCAGACCAGCCAATCAGCAACAAAAGGAACACAAGTCTTAATAATCAGTCATCATAAAAAATCAACAATAGAAGGCAACACATGTATCAACAATTGACCATCATAAAAAAACAAATAGGACCACAAAAATTATGTACAAAAAGGAGTCATTCCATGTCAGGAGTACTAAGCTGATGCTGCATTAGCAGCATCTAGGACTTCCTGGTACACCACGTTTCGAGTCTGAGATCCACAAGAACCATCATCATTTTCAATCAAAATCCTAAGGCCAGTTCTAGATGTAGCTCTTGAAACTGTAACATAAAGTTGGCCATGTGTAAAAACTGGTTTCTTCAAGTAAATGCCTACGCTTGATAAGGTTTGACCCTGACTCTTATTTATTGTCATTGCATAGCACAATCGCACAGGGAAATGTCTTCTTTGCAGTGTGAAGGGTCATTTTACATCTGTCGTGTTAAGAGCAGTTCTAGGTATGAAGACACATTCGCCAACATTAGAACCAGTAAGTACCACACACTGTAGCAGGCTCTGACCAAGTTCAGTAATAAGCAATCTAGTTCCATTGCATAGGCCCATATTTTGGTTCAGGTTTCGCAAAAGCATCACTATGGCACCTTTCTTAAGCACAAGTCTATGGGAAGGGAAATTGTTCACTTCAATTGAGTTGAGGAATTCAGTAGGGTAGAGTATATCAAAATCAGGGATCTGTTTAGATGTTTTAGTTATTGTGTCACAGCTTATGTAGTCTACACTATCACCAGGGAGCATTGAGACAACATGTTTATTTATTTCATCAACCGTCACATTATTTGGACACACAATGGCTCGTGAAGCTAGATACCTAGGGTCCTTGTAATTTGATAACAAATCAGGGTAGACCTCAGATACAAGGGCAGCAATCTTATCGCCATCAGTATGAATCAGCAGATCATCAGGAATAGTAACCCATGAGGCCTCTCGTTCTTCCCCCTTTTTTTCGACAGGGGCAGTACCATCGCCAATAGATAAGACCCACTTGCTAAAGTGGTCAAGTTCAGCTCGCTGGTTTCCTTCTAAAGCAGGATTTAAAAGTCTCATGTTCATATGCAGTTTTAGAAGAACCACATGTTGCCATAGCTTAGAGTTCGTAATAGATACACCAACCACAGCAGATCGTGAACCCTTGCGCACTACAGGTAGAATTTGTCTAAAATCACCACCAAGAATGACAGGCTTGCCCCCAAATGGAAGCAAGGCACTGGCAGGGTTGTGTTCAGAAAGGATATCTCTCATAGTTCTATCCAACGCCTCAAAACATCGATGGTGTGTCATTGGTGCCTCGTCCCATATAATGAGAGCAGCCACTTGTATAAGTTCAGCAAGCATAGTACCTCTTTTAACACTACATGTGGCAGTTTCTGTAATGTCGAAAGGTATTTTAAACCTAGAGTGTGCAGTTCGTCCCCTAGGCAGTAGCAGAGATGCTACACCAGAGGAGGCAACAACAAGTACAATCTTCTTTTCAGATCGTAACTTTGCAATCATAGCGTTCCACAAGAAAGTTTTGCCAGTCCCACCATGGCCACACACAAAGAAAAAGCCAGCAGACCTACTAAGAACACGTTCAATGATTGTAGCAAACACTTTTGTTTGGTCAGCATTTAATTGTAACACCAATGAAGAAGCATGCATAGACAGCATCAACGGTTCAGGACTAAGCTCATCATTAATTAGCCGGTTATCACTGGAACTATACTCACTTGTTGTCAGCTTTGGTAAGTTGTAGGTATGTATGTTGCCACCACTATTAGCAAACAAATCTGTTAGTTTCTGTATAAGTAGGTTCATCAGTTGTTCTTGTGGGACAACATAATTTGGGTTCCCAAGAGCATTCTTCAGTCCTTTCTGGATGTCATCGGTAAAGTAAACCCAGTACTTGTCAAATAAAGCACGAACATCACTAATAGAACAGAAAATAACCACAGTGACAAACAAATGTCTAAGTTGATACGAAGATGCAGATACTATGGCCTCGTCAAACAAAAGGGTCCATTCATTATCGCTCTTAAGCAGACCTCTCGCTTCACACGCTTCTCGAAATGTACCGTACACTACATTGTTAAAGGTTCTCACATCAGGATAGTTTGTTGCGCCTTTAACTATCATCAGTAGCATTCGCAGGTAATAAAGCTCTCCAGCAGCAGGATGCACATAATACATACGGCCAATCTTGGCACAAGGAGCTCTTTTTCGCCAGCAACGGTCAGAAGAAACCCAGGTCTATTTTTTTTGGGAAATCACAATATGACAGATTCCTAGCATCCTCATGTTTTGAATTCGCATCGAACCACGCAGTTAGCATTGTGCTCTTTGCAGCAGGGTTAGAAAGTAGAGCATGCAAGGCAGCCCCTGGCTCATACCGCACATGATTCATCCCTGGAAGGTGGACACATAATCGCTCTACCGGAGGCACTCTATAGTGAATGTCAAATTCAAAAGCACGCCATAGAGCCTCACAGGCAGACAAAAATCTAGCGTCAATATATTCTTGTATTTCGTTCCGTGGAGCCAATTGTGGTCCGGGAGATGCATTAGACGTCTTTGCAGTCACCTCAAAGTAAATTTTGGCTCTATCACTCCCCTTTGTAACATATTTAAATAGGTATTTGATGATGTTTGATTTATTACACCATTCCACATTGATGTGTGCGTTGTACTTTTTCAAAAGGTTCATGTTATATGGAACAACATTCCTGTTATCTAGCCTGACCCCATTTTTCACAACATATCTATCATCGTCTCTACGCCTGTAGATAGTAAAACCAAAGTCATCAACAATAGTCTCATCCTGAAATGATTTAGGTAAATTTTTTGAACACTTGTTTTCTTTCATGCAAGGGCATTTTGGGTTGTCGTCGCCACATGGACCGTGTATCATAAACTCGTCCACTAATGCATAACCTAGTGGGTCAATATTTATGTCAGGTATTTCTGCACAAATAAAACCATCAATGAAGGAGGCACTAAACTCTGAACGAGCATCAGCCAACCACACAAGGCAATGTATATGGGGCAGACCACGCTTTTGGAACTCAACAGTGTACAGAACTGCATAAAGAATGGCACACATCAAACAAACTAACAACATAAACAGAACAGCAATACCAACTATCTATTCTAAATCAGGCCTCACCTGCACGAACTGCACCAAACGTCCTACCCTCCCGGATATCGTCTATGAACTCATCAACCTTCATATGGAAAACTCTTACAACCAAATCGGAGCGGTCAGAAGGCTGCTGGCCAGGTTCGTATCGCATCGCATCTGCAATTTCTTTCCACTTAGTGTTGCATGTGAATGTCACAAAAAGATCAGGAGGGCCAAAGACCCTGCATATGGCCATTGCATCCTGATAGTTCATCACAAAATACCTCCTCCCACCAGTAAAAGTGGCAGGCACAACAGATCTACCACCAACAGAATCAGCGCTAGTAAAGCCCTTATCAATCGCATCTGCTATGCCCTGAACAGATTCGTATCTCAGCTCTTTTTGGTGGTCAGCTATCCATTTTAGCCTAGAACCTTCAACTGTAGAGTAGAAATCAACAACTATTTGATCACTCAATCTACCATAACATGTGAATGGATTTGCTTCATTTAACCTGTAGTGCATATGGAATCTACCGAACTCGAGCATTGTAACGTATTTACGAAGTACACCTTCATCGTCAGCATCTGAATACCTAATGCCAAGATGGAAGCCAGGATCACCATAAGGAAACAACAATGGGTACTGCAGAGCCATGTAGCATGGATGCACACGCTTCAACCCACTGTTTCTATCATGCACAAGGACGTCATATGTGTACTCATCAGCCGAATAATCACCCACTATAATCGCTGCAATCTCACCACTCGTTGGTAGATTGTATTGTACATCATCTCTCGAGTTGCATCCTAGTAGTCGCAACGTCACTTTCTGGTCACCCTCTTGATCTAAACGATCTCTAGCGTACCGAAATGCCTTAACAAGGCTGTTGTGTTCATTTAGCATTTCCAGCAAGGCAAGCACAATGGTTGGGTCTGGTTGGTTAGCAGCAGCCGCGTCAGCCTCGAACAAGCCTAAACGGTTACGCGCTTCGTTTTCGGTATCGTATATATAAAGCTGTGCAAACTTGGGTTTCTCCTTATGATGTGGGATCAGGGAACCAATTCGATGGTGGACAACTCCATTAATTTTAAAGACATAAGGAGCAGTCCCATTGTTTATCGTGTTATCAATATTTGCACCCAAAGAAGTGAATGCAAATAAGGAATTGTACGATCGAATCTGCCTAATAAATCTCTTTGATCGTGCATCACCATCGAATTTTAACAAGTAATTTAGGGGAGCAGGTGGCTTCTTGTAAGGTCTTATATTAATCTTACCCCCCCTACAGCAAAGGTTGTACACAATTTTTCTTTTCGATACAATAAAAGTGTTCTTTACTCGTTCGTGAAACCAAAAGGCAGCACCACAGTATGGGCACTGATGGGTTGGGCCACCAAAGTAGGACTGCTCAGGGTAAGCCTCTACATGTGTATAGTAAAAGATCAGAACTGCTGGAATAGCAGGAAGAAAATAATTCTCCAATCAATTTTTAAAGAAGCCCGGTTACAAACCTTTCAACTGTTCTACATGGGCTTTATCAAGAGGTGGCACAACAGGCACATGAACACCGCATCCATGTCCTTGGTCGGAGGTTCTTTTAGATTGCATTATAGCAATGCGACGACGACGGTTCAAGGCTGCAATTTCTGCAGGGACGTCCATCAAGGACCTAGTTCCTGTTTGGTTCAGTTAACTAAAAGGTCATTTTTTCTAACCGCGCACGAAGTTGCACATAAATACATCTAAGACCCACTCACCTGTTCTCTTCTGAAGAACAGACAACTGACCACTGGAGGGGCCTGGAAGATCAGCAGCCCTAAAGTGTAAACTACTGGTGACAGGGATGGGCAATCCAAGAGGACCTAAGTAGGCACGGCAATTTCAAACAACAACCTGCAGTGAGGATAAATAGGAAGAAAACACGACACTTTTCATGACAAATCAACACAATACAACCCTATAGACCTTGCATGGCATGCGCTCTCCTCGCCTGCGCTTTTTCACGACACCGTACAGCCCTCTCATGCGGAGACCCAACCATCACTAAACAAAAATCACAGAATGAACAATAAAAAAACAACATAGAAAAATGACTAAAATAGAGCAAAAAGGCATGGAGCACATCAACACATAACCATGCAAGAGAAAAGGGCCTAATAAAGTAAGAGAACTAAACATATATAAAGGTACTTAATAGACCCTTAGAAGCTATAGTCAGGGAAGCAACCCTACAGATAAGAAAGGAAAGAATAGATACAAGAAGAGAAAATCTAAAGAGAAGTGGTTTTTACAGATAGGAAACTAAAAAACAAAGATAGCAAGAATAGAGATGAGCATAGACTAAAGAGAAGTAGCTGTAAAAATACTAAAGAAAGACCATAAAGGGGAAGAGAGGGTCTAAAGAAAAACTGGTATGCAGATAGGAAAGTAAGACCAGAAAGGGGTGGAGGAGAACCTAAAGAGAAGCAGTTCAGATAGGAAAGAAAGAGCAAAGAGAGGAAGAGAAGAACCTAAAGCAAAGTAGTTATATAGGTAGAAACTATGCAGGCCCTTTTCTTTGCAGCACATATCCCGACCACATAAGAGCAAGAGAAATGAAATGCACAAAGCAAAAGCCGTAACAAAACATGAAGAGCTAGCTTACCTTTCTTTTCTTGGGAGCTTTTACAACACAGCAGCAGCAGTAACCTGGGTGCTGCAAGCAACAAACAATATATCCAATAAGCACAGGTGAAAGGTGAGTGGTACAAGCAAGCATAAGGAAAAACAATTATATGAAACTGCGATAGCAGCCAACCCAAGAAAATTTGAAATGTAATTGTATGATGGGCAGAAAAGGAAAAATTAAATATATACTAAGCCTGATGAACAAATGAACCTTGTAGTGCCACCACAGTCATCGTCCTGCCAGAACCACTCTGGTGGATTTTCGTTGGCAATGCTTACATGGTTCAAATATTCATTAGGCTCAGTGATCACTAACTCACTGCGAAACTACTCATGTATCAGTATATTTAGATGCAACAGTATATGAACTTCCAACCTAAGAAATTGTGCAGGCCTTTTTTCTTTGCAGCATACATCCAGACCACATTACAGCAAGAGAAATAAAACGCAATAAAGCGCAAACAGTAAACAAAGCGGGAAGAGCAGGCCACCTTTCTAGTTCCTGGGAGGTCCTACATCATAACAAAAGTAACACACATAGTGGCTAAAGTTCAGAATATTACTGGCCTCTAACAAAACATGCACTTTTTTTATGAAACATGCAGTAAAGCTATCTCCATGCCAAGATAAAGCACATTTTTTTTTCATACAAGCTGAAAGGACACATATTAGACAAGGCCTTCTACGTGCAGTACAAAAACTAAAGAAAAACAGCAGGAAGGCACCTCAAAATTTGAGATCCAACCTTAGGATGCTACCTGCAGGCACAAGGAATAAGAAAAAGATGTTACTTTATGATGCTACCTGAAGGCATACAGAGGCAGGATATGATAAACAAAAGACCAACAAGATTTAAATGTAAAAACAAACAAAAGAGAAAGCATCAAGCTAGAACATGTACATTTCCAGGACATAGAGACAGGGAAAACTAAAAACACAACAAACCCTAAGCACACTGTTCTACAAATAAAAAAGGCAGTAAGCTACACAATGTATAGAGGACACAGTAAAGAGATGAGCAGATAGAGTAACAATATTAATAAATGCAAAAGATTAGAAGGTAGGCAGGGCCCTTTTCCCATGCATCACACATCAGAGCTAATAACCTAGAGAGGACCGCAATGAATAAAAGAACAACAATAAAAAAACGTAACAAAGGAGGAAGAGCAAGCTGACCTTTTTTTTCTAGGTGCGCTTTCAACACAAGAACACACATCACTGGCAACCTGGAGCTTGCAATCAGTCACCTAGCAACAAACAACAGATCCAAAAGCACATGTAAGGGACCAGGGCAGAACCATAAGCCTAGAAACAAGAAAACTTGCACACTTGAGAGAAGAACATGACTGAAAACAAGAAAACCTACACACATAAAAGATCATCACAATCAATAAACTACTCCTCGCATGCATAGATTGTCAAGCGCACGGCTACAACAAACATACACCTAACCCTTTATATCTCCTTTTATGTGTGGCATTTTTTATACACAACATATAAACAAAAGGAAACAGAAAAGGAGCAAAAACAATGACAGAAGACCTATAAGAGCCATCAAGGGCACACCAAACAAAATGTGTAGGTCACCCGAAGGGAATCTAGCAAACCAAATACCCTACAAATACACCAAAAGGTCATCCAACAGAGACATACCTTCGTGGATTGCTTACTGACCTAACCCAGACGACTCCCTGCAAGAACAGAACAAATAAAGAGTTAAAGAGGCTGAAAGCCAAAGGACTCACCCCCCTCCCAAACTCGCAGATCTGCTCATCCCAACCCTAGCTCAAGCAGCTCACCTAGTTGTACCGTCGGCTACTCGCAGGGCTAGGTCACCGACGCCATGGGCCGACACGCACCTGCAATGGCACATCAAAGAAACGTGGATCAGATCAAGGCACGACAGATCTAGAGTAGCCGAAGCGGGAGAAGGCTCGAGAACAGCAAGGTCTCACAGATCCACGGCCAAGCACGGAAGGAGGAAACTGTGAGAGGAAGGCACCGGGGCTGGGGAAGCTAGGGTTTCGAACCAGATCGAGAGGGAGGGAACAACGGTGGAGGTAGATAGAAGGCGAGGAGGGGAGGACTTATCTCACTGGCGAGGGCGAGTGCGGGGGCCGAGGGCAGAGACCGAGGACGCGAGGCGCGCGGCCTCCACCGCCGCGCTCGAGGGGATAGTGTCGACATCCACCTCGCCGGGCGGAGACCGAGGACGCGAGGCGCGCGGCCTCCACCGCCGCGCTCGAGGGGACAGTGTCGACATCCGCCTCGCTGAATGGTGGGAGCCACGGGTGTACGACGCCGCGCCGCGCCGCGCCGCCCGAGTACTGTTCCGATGGGAAACAGTAGCCATGGAGTCGCCGGAGGAATCGAGTGGTCTAGAGAACCTACCGCGGCCTACCCTATCGCCTCTCTGCGTGCGCTGCTGCGTCCGGGGGGAGGATGCATCTGGGGCGTGGGGGACTCATCGCCTCCCTCCTCGTCCCATAGCCCCGCGCTCAGCCACTGCCGGCGGGTCCAGGCAAACGACGCGGCCCACCAAGCAGTGACTGCAAGAGCGCACAAGAGCGGTGCGTCTAGTCGCGTGCGGCGTCCGGGGGAGGCAGCATCTGGGGCACAGGGCACGCTCGCCTCCCTCCCCGTCTACCTCATTGACGCGTCGTCTGAGGCACTGCACGTGGGTCCAGGACGACGCAGCCCCACTGGTCATCGGGTTAAGTGTTTAGAGCATCTGCTGGCTGGGCGTGAGCACTTCACCCGGGGGCGGGAGCACGATTCCCTCGCTGACCACACATAGCACTGGTTGAAAGCAAATAGCTGTCACTGGCGGGTGGGGCCATATTTGGAGCAGGGCCACCGTTCATAGACCGCACAACGGCGAATGCCTCGGTGGAGCCAGGAAGAGCGAGCGCGGGAAGAGCTGAATAGAGGGAAAGAAAGGGAGACGTGGCCATTGCGCTGTCGAGCACGTCGGCAAGGATAGCCGTGGATCGCTGTGGGACGAGGAAACGGGAGGGGATTTTAATAACTGCGATTTTCCACATAACCCCCTATTTTGTTTTATGAGTAATCGGCAATTCAGATACACGAGGCATAGATGACGATTTATGGATCAGTGATCAACTGAAAGAATACATTTTTCCTGTTGCACTAAATGGATCGATAGACTCAAATGGCCCTCTCGTGTACTATGTGACCATGTAATCTCTTATTTTCAACCATGCAGCATGTAGTTGGCAAATCTCTTATTTTTCAACCATGCAGCATGCGTTTGGCATGTTCCCAAATCAGACCTGTTAACCATGGTGAATGAGGAATCACAAGCGAGACGAGACCTGATGCAAATGCAATCACCTGACCTTTCAACTCCCGAAGCCCTACGACAAGACTGTCTATTTCTTATTGTGGTTCATAGATTTAGTGTTGCACTAGAATCTATCATTGACATTATTAGTGTAGTATGTCTCACAAGCTCCATGAGGCTTTCAATTCAGTGGCCGATCTGTTTAATTTAACCTAGATCAGTTCCATTGTACCCATGAAAGATAATGTTACTTCAAAAAATCAGTCCCTCGACTATTAGCAAAATAGTAAAAACTTACTGCTTAAAATTGTTTATCTTTATTTGCACCCGTAGTAATTTTCAAATCTCCATTCACATGGCACTAAACTCTAGTAGGCCACATAATCTACCACCATGACAAAATATACTGACTTAGCGTATTTGGGACCATATATGCACACATCAGACCACTTGCTACACTGGGTTGCATGATTTACAACTTGATGAACTAAAATGATACAATGCTAAAAGTTGTTGTATCGTGGGTGTAATTTACAATTTCTTTAAATAATCATAAATTTACACTCATTTGAAAGCACTACTTTTCATTAAAACAAGCAAATCAATGTGGATAAAGGTTTCAGAGCATCTCCAGCGGTCTCCCTTTTTTCCGGTCAAACTAATGCATTGAGAGGGTTTTTGGGGAAAATAATGATCCAGTAGAATCCTTTTACATCTTCATTTTTTCCCAAAAATTATTGAGGCAAACAAATAATCCATACCAACTTTCCCCAACTAAAAGGAGCTTTAGTCTCTCTCAGTATGCTTTTGCTTTGCAGTCTCCCAATAATCTCATCACATTAGCAATCACTATATGGGAGAGACTAAGCTTCTTTTATTTGGGGAGAGTTAGGTTGGATTATTGGTTTGTCCCAATATTTTTTGGGGATAGATATAAAGAGATTTTGCTGGAGCATTATTTTTTCTCAAAATCATCTAAATATGGTAGTTGAATTGGGAAAAGGGAAACTGCTGGAAATGTTCTTATATGTCTTGTTGTCAATAGGCAGTCGGTAAGAATATCTCCATCGTTTGTTTTCCTAATCCAGCTACCATATTAATAGCTTTTAAAGAAAAATAATAATAATTCAGTAGAGTCCTTTTAATTCTTTACATCTCCATGTTCAAAAAAGAATTGTTGGGATGATCGCTCCGACTCCACCCCCACCCTCCATAAAAAAATGCCAAAATTGAGTTTCTCGCAGCATGGCAATGTTGGTAAATAAGATGGCATTATTAAGAGGCTGCAAAACCACATCTTCTAGTAATATATGAAAATGATATTGGGATATTTCTAACAATAATTGTTAGGAAGTGGTATTTATTGAGAGACTGACTGCATCAATCTTTTGATTCATTTTTTTTTGCGAATCACACAGTACAGACGCAAACACTCATATACACGCACGCACACTTACCCCTACAAACATACGCACGTAACCCTACCCCTATGAGCACCTCCGAAAGACTGGGCCGGCAAATCCTCCAAATTGATGAAGTTACCACAGGCGCCTCGCTATCGACGGGCACGTCGCCTACCACTGAAAGAATAGCGCCGGTTAAATCCTGGAATAAATCAAGAAAAAAGTGAGCACTAGTGCCGAGTTGAGGACTCGAACACTGGTGAGCTGGTTCCACCACAAGAAACCTTTCACCTCTCGTAGGTTTTCATATGTACAGGATGTGAAAGTGTTCATATCGACATCTGTATGTATATGCTAATAAAAACCGATAAATGGTACACCTGTGAGTGGCTACAGGAACAAATGGTACAACATGCATCTAGTACTGGTTGAGAGAGGCCTTGTTTAGGGTGTGTTTTAGTTTGAGAAAAGATTCCCTGAAAATGCACTGTAGATCCGAAAAAACACTGTAGATGAATAGTATTCCGTGAGGAGAAGGGATAGAATGAATAGGGAAAAAGTTAGATGAATAATGTTTTTTGGGGGAAAAAATTGCAAACTAAACGCACCCTTAGTTGGAGAAGCTAGAGAAAGTTGGAGGTGTGAATAGTGCATTGGTAAGAGTGTCTGTGAGAGAAGATGTGACTGAAAAATTAGTGAAAGTTAGCGATCTAAACAAGGCCTCAATTCAGTATCCGTTTCCCAACAGGTGCCACATTTTTTAGCCAGTAGTAAATGTGAACATCATCTGATACCAAATTATTTCATACCAAAAAAATATAGGGAAAAAAATATAGCATCACTACCGGTTGGGGACCCCATGTAGTACCAATTTCTCAACCAATACCGCATTTCGATGCTAAATGAGCTTCGTTTAGTACCGTTAAGCTAGCCGATACTAAACGCGAACACTAATTGATACTAAGGAAGCGTTTGGATGTAGACATTGAGCCGTGAAATTAGGAATTAGTATTGGGGCCTTCAAATTCCGGTTGTTTGGATGCCCTGAAATTGGGAATTAGAATCCACCATCAATACAACGTGCAGTTTTTCTAACATCTAATAATTTTTTCTAGCATTTTTGTACATGTAATGTTTCTTTTTCTATTTAAATGCAGCTTATATATAAATATGAGTTAGTTGGCTTTTATCTTAGTTTAGTGATAAATACAAATTCTAAATATTATAATATGATTTTATACCAAAAAATAGTCTACAATGTCAAGCGACTTAGTATTGTTGACCCATGAGCATGCTTGTTTAAAGAAACAAATTCAGATACCTGATTTAAATGCATGATATGATTGAGTGTTCAAGTGGCTAGTAGATATTGTCACAGTAGCCACTACCGGAATCGGCTCGTGTGTGCCCCGGGCACACGACAAAGCCTTTGCCGTGTGTTGTTCCCACCACACGGCCGAAATAAAGTAGCAAACGACATGATCGTTACCGGTGCGCACGATAAAGAGCTCGCCGTGTGCCCGATATAATGCACACGGCAAACTAGGAGTGGCCAGACCATGCTAATAATATGCCAATGCTGTGCACATGGTTAATAAAGCCAACCCGGGCGAGCGAGTATGCACTGACCATTGGTACATGGGTACCATGCAATTTTGCATGCTAATTTTAGTTCCTACAACTTACTTGTAATAAACAAGAGATGGATGATGCATGGTGAGCGGCTTAATTTGGTCCATCAAGTTATAGTCCTAGCTTAGGTTGTTGGCCATAGATGGATGGATCGATCGTCGTCGTCGTCACTACATTGCATGCATGCTTTGATTAAACTGCTCGATCGAGGTAGATCATGGTGGGCTGCTTTGCATGCTTCAGACCAGCATCAGCGGGTGAGGAGGAGGAGGAGGTGCCGTCGTCGGCGTCGAGGAGGCGCGGTCGTAGCCTGCGGCTGTCGTGCTCGTCGTCGTCCACGCGGCGGCGTAACCAACAACGACAAGCCGGTGGGTACAACCGAGTTGAATGAACATAGTAATATATTAATGAATTGTTGATCAACGCAACGGCATGCATGCAG
The DNA here is from genome assembly GCA_015342445.1 of Digitaria exilis. Lineage (NCBI taxonomy): Eukaryota > Viridiplantae > Streptophyta > Magnoliopsida > Poales > Poaceae > Digitaria > Digitaria exilis. The sequence continues at coordinate 90,128 of JACEFO010001043.1, forward strand.
CAGCAGGCGAATGCGGCGGCGACGCGGCGAGCAGGAACGCCACCGAGAGGGCTCGCGCGTTCACGTACGGCGAGCTGGCGGCGGCCACGGACAACTTCAGGGCGGAGTGCCTGCTGGGGGAGGGCGGGTTCGGGCGCGTGTACCGCGGCCGGCTGGAGAGCGGGCAGGTGGTGGCGGTGAAGCAGCTGGACCGCGAGGGCGCGCAGGGCAACCGCGAGTTCGTGGTGGAGGTGCTGATGCTGAGCCTGCTGCACCACCAGAACCTGGTGAACCTGGTGGGCTACTGCGCCGACGGTGAGCAGAGGCTGCTGGTGTACGAGTACATGGCGCTGGGCTCGCTGGCGGACCACCTGCTGCTGCTGCTGCCATCGTCAGAGCATCAGAGCAGCAGCACGCGCGCCTTGAGCTGGGAGACGCGCATGCGCGTCGCTCTTGGCGCCGCCCGGGGCCTCGAGTACCTCCACGAGACGGCCAACCCTCCCGTCATCTACCGCGATCTCAAGTCCTCCAACGTCCTGCTCGACGACGCCTTCTGCCCCAAGCTCTCCGACTTCGGCCTCGCCAAGCTGGGCCCCGTCGGCGACCGCTCCCCGCGCGTCATGGGCACCTACGGCTACTGCGCGCCCGAGTACGTGCGCGCCGGCAACCTCACCGTCAAGACCGACGTCTACAGCTTCGGCGTGCTGCTGCTGGAGCTCGTCACCGGCCGCCGCGCCGTCGACTCCTCCAGGCCCCTTCCGGAGCAGCTCCTCGTGTCCTGGGCCAGGCCCATGCTCCGCGACGGCAAGAGGTACCGCGAGCTCGCCGACCCTCTGCTGCGGGGAAACTTCCCGGAGAGGGACCTCAAGCAGGCCGTGGCCGTGGCCGCCATGTGCCTGCAGGACGAGGCGTCCGCTCGCCCGCTCATGAGCGACGCCGCAATGACGCTGGCATACCTTGCCGAGGCGGCGGCCGACCAAGCAAGCTGCAGCTAGTTAGGAGTATGTATATATAAGCTAGCTAGCTAGCTAGAAGACCAATCAGATGATGGGTTACAACGAAGAATAATACTTAATTGCATTTGAATTGGGACAGTACCTTTAGCTTTGCCCATCTGGAAAATTAAGCTCCTTATTAAAAGATAAATCACATTATACTATAGTACTAGATTGGACCAATCTACTTTACTTACCACCCCCACCATATCAAGCAATCGAAAAGAGATTTCAAATATATGTTAGAGACTTGCCAAAAAAAAAGTATAAATCTTGATCATCAAACACATCTCCATATTTAACCCATCCTTTGCTTGTCGTTGATTTCACAATATGATCATCCATTGTTCTGAATCATATATATCAAATATATTAATAGGCGGGGCAAATGAATATGAGATTTAGTTCTTTTAATCGTTCTGGCATTCAATTCACCAAAATCCACTAATAGCTGGAGAGAGCCACCGAAGGGAGGGATAGTGGCTGTTGGTTCCCTTCATCTCCTACACGCCCAAGACTTTAGGAAACCAGTGAAGCTCTCCCCAACCTCTTTATGAGATTTGTGTGAATAGCCATACTCTTGAGAGATTGATCTTGAGTGAGCATTTATGAGATGAGAAGAACATTTCATAGCTTGAACACTTATGGTTCTTGGCTTGGCGCCGCTAGCTAGCTCCCAACGGTGTGGTGATGAGCAGCCACAAGTTTGTGAGGGCTGCGATCTTGCCTGCGCAAGAGAAAATGATCATATGGTGGAAGTGTTTGGAATAAACCCGACTCGGTAGAAGGAGTTGAAAGACACTTCGCTTCCTAAATAGTTTCTCAATGGAGAGTAGAATTCTTTGTGCTAGAAGTAGCATGTGGTGAATTCAAACTTCGGTAAGGCAAATCCTCGTGTCTCCACTTCGGATTGCCTCCTTGTTGAATTCTAGCAATTATTGTGTTTCCACTTCGATCTACTTTTGGCGTGCTTGTATTGTGTGCAGGGATATCTCTGCCTTGTTTCATATCATCTACAGAAGCTACACTTCAAGGTTGGTTTGTGCTAGAAGTCGAGGAGAAGGTTGAGAGGTACTTTGGTTGAGCTCACTTCCACGATCGGTCTAACCTCTTGTCACTAGCGGTCAGACCGGTTGTTACTGGCAACACAGCTACCAGGGAAGAAAGTGAAGAATTTGGCAGCGTCGCCTATTCACCCCCTCTAGGTGACACCATGATCCTTTTATTGACCAGGGGAGGGGGCGTTGCCGGGGAGTTGAATGGAAACTCGCGATACCGCCTGCTTGGAGCTCATCGGTGGGACTTGCTCGTCACCACCCACACATGGGCCATTGTTTGTTGCAGCCAGCTAGGGTTAGGCAAGTGCGATGAGACTCTTGGGGAGCAGTAGGAGGAGAGATGTCGATGTCAGGATGCAAAAGGGCATCAGGCGTGGGGTTCCAACTCTAGGCTGAGAGTGGCGCCACCGGGAGAAGAGAAGTTGTGTGTGGCCGCCATCCCTGGTGGGGAGTAGTGGTATGATGTTAGCTAGGATGGCATCAGGGTGGTATCGACGTGGCCTGGGGAAGGGAGCAATGAGTGGGAAAGGAGGTAAAAACGATAGAATGCGTGTGGACGAGAGACCCCCACATGTCCTTCTGTCTGTTCAATATTTTAACCCCACATCAAACGTTCTAAGCCCAGTTGTTAGTGTCAAGATTGACCACCTAAGGGAGCATACTCGAAGTTGTATGTTGTGCGTCTAGGTTGGTAATGTCTGGTACTCGGGACTCAAAGTTTATACTGGTTCAGATAACTTGCCCTATGTCCAATGGGGGGGTATGCGAGATTATTACTTGAGTCTAGGTTCCCACAGAGGGGGAACTACAACGGTACAACCGACGAGTGCGAGAATGTATGAGTGTTGTGTTTGTTGTTGTCTGCCGGGTGTGGTGTGTGTGTGTGGGAGGGGGGGTCCTCCCTTATATATGCCAAGGAAGCCCCCACCCCCTACATGGGTCATACTCGTGCACGTGAGTGGTTCTGCCATCTGGACTCCTTGAGCTTCGTTATGCTAAGTCGAGGGGGGGGGGAGCAGAGTGTAATTGGCAATCGCGGTCCCTAGGTCATCAGGGTATGTCCTGTATTTGCATCGGTAGTCGAGGTTTGAGCTCTATCCGAGATGGGATCTACTCTAGGGCTAGCAACACCCCATTTAGCTTCCCTAGGTCATGTGGGGCAGTGGTGCCTTAAATACGGGGGGGGGGGTAGAGACATAACGGTGACAGGACGAGGATCATGTCCCTGACGTTGTTCTTGTCAGGGTCACTCTCATCCTTTTTTCATGAGTGACTCAGTTCCTCACTTGGGCAACCGTTTGCTTGGGATGGAGGTTGTGCCACTCGGCATCCCTCCGAGTGATCCGTTTAGTACTCCTAGGCTGCGTTGGGCTTTTCAAATGGTTTGTCCCTTATGGACCATCCTCGGAAGATGGTGTGGCCCTTCTCCCCAATTGGTGATGGTGGGATCCCCTGGTCTAGGGAACCGGCACCAGCATTGACTTTTTTTTGTTTAACTTAGAGTTAATTAAGGAGGAAGATCAAGGTGGTGGAGGGTTGTCGATATGATAGGTTAAAATGTCAGGGTCAGGGGATCTCGCTCTGATATGTCTGCAGGGTGGTGTGTTAAGTATGGGAGGAAGAGGAGGGTCGGGCGATGCATGAGAGTTAGTTAGGGTGCCAGTCATGGCTGGTGAGCATGAGCAATAGATCAAAGCATATAGACATATAGGACGGAATGGGGGAGGTGGCCCATCCTTCAGCTGTATACTCACGATCTTCCAATTCAGATCGGGGCAACGCATCATGTAATATACCACACATCGACAATCCAATACAAGATACACATAATACACGACTTAGGATATTACGTATATTATGGCCTGAACATGTCTAAAGTCTCTTATCACCTTCGATTTCTTGGTTCTCAAGACTTAGCCACGCAATCTACTTCTAGGGTACCCTCGAGACGTTGCCTGTATGTATTGAGACAATATACACAATACCTTTAGCTTTGCCTAGCTGGAAAAGCTGCTTAAAGAAAAATTACATTATATAGTTAGATTGGACCAATCTACTTTACTCAAGCAATCAAAAAATAAAGCTAGCCTGCCGGGGACCTCTTTCTTAACCAGATCCTGATCGATCCCGGCTGCATGCATTCCTTAATGATTAAGAATCAATTGATCATCCCGTGCATGCATTGGCTGCAGCCTGCAGGTAGTAGAAATTGCATAATTTGGTTTGAGCTCACCATTACATTATGCTGATCTGATGCTTTTATACATTTCATTGTAGTAGGAGAGAGAGAGAGAAGGGTCCATCCAGCCGTAAGACATGGGAAAACAGGCTTCAGCTCATCATATAATTAATATATAGTACTACATAAAAATTAATAAAGTGAGAGCGAGCTTGCTGGCTAGGAAAGGGAAAGCTAGCTGCCGGTCGATTTCCAGCTCACATGCGCGCACACGCAGAGCACAGCAGAGGCCGGCCCGGGGTTCACGCAAACCTCAAAGCAAAGCAAAAAAGAAGAAAGCGCAAAAGAGAGGAGGAAACCAAAGCAAAGCAATGAAGCCATGACTATTGACTAGTACTCCGAGCGATCGAGACGGAATATATATTGAAGAAGAAGAAGAAGCTGAGACCGAGACGACGAAGGAATAATTGAAGATGCACTCACACCACCCATACTATCCACAGCGTTTGAGCAACACAGCCATCGGGTACCTGAACCTGGTGACGCTGCTGGCGTCCATCCCCATCCTAGGCGCAGGGCTGTGGCTGGCACACGGGGGCTCCTCGGCGGCGACATGCGAGTCCGCGCTGCAGGCGCCGCTCCTCTCCATCGGCTTCATCGTCCTCCTCGTCTCCCTGGCCGGCTTCGTGGGAGCATGCTACCACGTGACGTGGGCGCTGTGGCTGTACCTGCTGGCCATGCTGCTGCTCGTCGTCGCGCTGCTGGGGATCACCGTCTTCGGCCTGGCCGTCACGGCGGGCGGAGGCGGGAGGCAGGTGCCCGGCAGGCCCTACCAGGAGTTCCGCATCACGGATTACTCGGCCTGGCTCCAGAAGCGCGTGCAGGCCGACCGCTACTGGCGCCCGGCGCTGGCATGCGTGGTCGCCTCCAGATCAGCATGCCCCAGGATCGCCGCCTGGACGCCCATGGATTACCTGCAGCACAGCCTCACGCCCATACAGTCCGGATGCTGCAAGCCACCGACGTCGTGCGCCTACAGCCAATCCGGCGTGCCCATCCAGCCGCAGGACGAGGACTGCTACCGCTGGAACAACGCCCCCAGCATCCTCTGCTACCAGTGCGACTCGTGCAAGGCCGGAGTGCTGGAGCAGGTGCGCCGGGACTGGCACAACATCACCGTCCTCAACGTCCTCCTCCTCGTCCTGCTCATCGCCATCTACTCGTGTGGCTGCTGCGCTTTCCGCAATGCTCGCCGTGCCGAGTCGGATCACTATGGGGTAAACCGCATGTCCAAGATCAATCCGCGATGGGATTACTTCTGGTAATTATTAGTTAATTGTATGGATACTACCACTATTTATTACTACTAGGCGACCCCCTTTTTTTTCTGTCCTGGATATATATGCAGCTTTAATTTAGTATTTGCCATCTTGCTTGGTGCAGGTCAAGGTGGTGGAATGGCCAACGAGAGCAGCTGTATTAGGGTAGCTAGTGCTGCTTCTCCTAAGTATGATATGATAGTACATATATGACTACCACTAAGGTTTCCAGGAACAAGTCCTTTCTTTTATTTATCACAAAAAGAAAATGTTTTCCAGATGTTTTAGCGGCTGTAGATGGCGGTCTCAGGGATGCACGTTTACCACCCCACTCCTTTTCTAGCTACCCTTCTATATTCTGGAGTAATCCGCTCGAATTGCACTTGATCTAATTGAACTGTCGGCTATCCCCCAAGATGTGAGCTAGCATGCATGCTTACATACGTGCCCACACCAGGGTTTTTCTTTTTTTTGAATGAAAGATACTTGAGGAGTGTGTTCAGGGCCGGGGCGGCATAAATCGGGGGCTGTACGAAATAAACTCAATTGGTAACTTCCCTTAAGACGATTGCGTTGTCTGTTGGTGTGTCTGCTGGCCGATCTATAGAAAGGGCGGCATGTCTAGGCTGAGCGGTTGTTTTCCTGCTTGCGTCCTCGTTAGAGTTAATTTTCCATACCTTTTTTACCTATGAAAACACAATAAATGGTTGTTAGGAAACAATATTGCTAAGCATAAGTTAATAATATAGCCTGTATTAGGCAAAATACAAATTGATTATTTTGGTTAGCAACTTTTTTGCGTTCTGATTTAGCAATTCGTATGTTTTGATTATTTGCCATTTTTGTACTGATTAATTAATGTTTTATTTTTTCATCAGATCATCGCTCGGTAGGAGTGCAGCTCAACATCGATTTCATTCTCACTAGTAGAGTGCCCGTGCTAACGCTATGGCAAAGTTAAAATATTTGAAATGTTTAGAATCACTCCAAAAGAGATGTGCCCAAAAAGTATTACAGCAATTAACATGCAATGCATCATTGCATCCGAAAAAAAAATGAACTATGCTGCCAGCCTTCTGCACCATGCCACCATATAGCTGATTGTATTTTCTCCTGAACCAAGTAAATAATATAATATAAGAATAAGAACACCATAGATTTAGAACTACCAATATAAAACATTAAAGTCTTACCGATATGGCATCATTGGAGGACATCTCTGTACACAATATTTTTTGTGCTCTTCCCTGTTGGATCCAACTCCTTCTTTGGTTTAGGCAATATTCTTGTTGTTTTCCTTGACACACCTCTAGACAATGCAACATAAAGCTGGCCATGTGAGAATGCAGGCTCTGGAAGGTAGATCCCAACATTTGGGATGGTTTGCCCCTGAGCTTTGTTTATGGTCATTGCAAAACTTAGGCGAATGGGGAATTGTTTCCTCTTGAACTTGAAAGGAAGAGAAATATCATCCGATGGCGACATAGGTATCCTAGGTATGAACACTCTTTTGCCTTCATGTTGGCCACCAACAATTTCAGCATCGATTGCATTGTCTTGGAGAGCTCTAACCATGAGCCTTGTTCCATTGCACAAACCATTGTTTGGATCAAGATTGCGGAGAAGGATCACAGGACAATTGATCTTTAATTTCAGCACATGTGGTGGGAGGCCATTTGGAGTGAGTTCAGAAAGTCATTTGGATAGAGATTTGTTGAATCATCATCCACGGAGTCGAAGCTATAATATATCTTTTCGTCACCCGGAAACCTGTCAATCATTCTTGCATTCAGCTGATCTACATGCTCATTTTTTGTTGAAAGAATGGCGCGAGTGCTCATATGGATCTTCGGCATTCAGCTGATCTAAATGCATTGATCTTGCATTTTCCTCCAAGGATGGGAAAACATCTTGAATGAGTTTGTTTATTGACTCTTCGGCATCAGTATAACCAATGACAATATCTTCAGGTAGGCGAACATGGTCATCTCCAATTGTCTCTTCAGTGCCATTCCCAATTCTAAGGAGGTACTCAGAAAACCAGGGGTCAGTTTGAGCCCTCATGTTAAGTGACAATCTTATCTTTTTTATATGTTTTCATAGATAAGAACTCTGTAAAGTAGCATCAGTGATCTGAGCTCTTGTCCCACGTGTAAGAACAGGACGTACTTGTCTAAAATCACCACCAAAAACCATAACCTTTCCTCCAAATGGCAATGAACAGTTCATAATGTCTTGCAGAGACCTATCAAGGCACTCAACCGCTTGACGCTTTATCATTGCAGCTTCATCCCAGATAATTAAGGATGCTCTACAAAGTAACTCCGCGGTACCACTTTGCTTTGTGAAACTACACATGCTATTGTCAGAAAGTTTAATTGGGATTTTGAACCTTGAGTGTGTTGTGCGCCCTCCAGGCAGTATAGATGCTGCTATCCCTGAAGTTGCAATTGCAATGGCGATTAATCCCTGTGACCGCACTCTAGCAAGAAGTGCCTTGTATAGATATGTCTTGCCGGTTCCTCCTGGTCCATCGACAAAAAACACTTGGTTTTTCTTTTCAGACACATGTTGTATGATCTCTTGAAATCCTACAAGTTGCTCCTTGTTCAGGGATTTATAGATATCCAGATGTTCTTGGTCTACGCCCATAGAAAATCCCTCCCTAACCTCTCTTAGAATGTCGGTAGAAAATCCACCTAATTAGCACAGAAGAAGAGTAAATCAGGAGGCTATTTTTGTTGATAAATGGGTTGACATACAATTAGTTATCTCAATAATCAGAGATTATGAAAAACATACCTTCATCATTAATTTCAGGAAGGTCATAATTTTTTATATCCTTCCCCATTGAGTGAACCAAATCCCTTATGTCCCTAAGAACCATTTGTTCTACGACTGCTGCATTAGAATTGCTTCTGCTATAATCCTCAGACATAGAATCCTTGTGTTTTTCCCACATACCACGGATGTTTGTAGCCTCACAAAATACAAAAATAGTCGCGAATAGCCTTCGTAGAGCACATGGCATCTGAAAAGTTACAGCTTCATCCAAGCAATCATGCAAGGTCATGTCTGTCTCTATGAGTCCTCTGTTCTCACATGCTTCTCGAAAGGTAGCGCAAGTGATGCCATCCACTTCTCTCAAATTCTCATACGACGTTGCACCTCTTACATGATTTAGAAGCACTCGCACAAAATATCGCTCCCCTTCTGCAGGGTGTGCATAAACAATCCGCCCAATTTGTCCTTTCTGCTTCCTTCTCTGCCATTTCGTTTTACCGCTGATCCATCGGTAGTATTCTGGAAAATTTTTGTATAATAGTGTCGTCGCAAAACTATTAGTACGGTTCATCTTAAAGTATTCTGTGAGTGTTGTCATTGAATTTGATGGATCATTCACAGCATCTTCTAGATTTTGGTTCTCATCAATAATTACTGACTGCATGTTTGGAAGATGACACTGGAGTTGCAAAATAGATGGATATACACCAAATAGCGGGAAAGCAAAAATCCTATGTATAGCTTCCGGGGCAGATACATATCTCGCATCCCTATACTGACGAATCTCATTGATCACTCCATCTTCCGTGCTACCAGGGTTGACTGAAATCAATGCACGATCATGGCCTTTGTATACATATTTAAACAGGTACTTAATAGCCTTGATGCTAGAGCAAGCCTCCACATTTATGTGGCAGTTATATCTCATAAGGAGACCAGGATTGTATGGCACGATCCACCTGTTATCTAATTCTGCACCTCTTATCCTGACACGACGTCCGTCATTTCTTCTCCTGTATAGAGGGTAGGAGTCTTTTCCTTGCTGAGTTGCTTCACAGAACTGTCTTGGATAGCTAAAGCGACACTCTCCTTCGATCATACAAGCACAATTTTTATTCAGTACTCCACATGGTCCATGCAACATATGTTTTATCACCAAACTATGCAATACAGGATACTTGTCCTTGTCAGATATATCTGCGGAAATTTTATTGTCATATGCATCAGGGCTTGTTAACTTACTGCCAGATCTCATGATCAATAGTATGTGTTCATGTGGCAGGCCTCTCTTCTGAAACTCTGTTACATGTACATATGCTTGGACTTCCCCAAAATATTTTTTCTTGATCAATAAATCTTTCATGTCATGTAGTTTGGCCCTATATACTCTATCCACAAGGTCTGGCCTATCCTGCGGTTTCTGTCCTGGTTCAAGGTTGCTTGCAATCTCCTCCCAATACGGATTGCATGTCATGGTGATGAAGTAATCTGGTTTACTGAATCGTTGAACAATAGCCATTGCATTAAGAAATCTTCGTTGCATATCACGATCACCTCCTGGGAAGGTACGTGGCAATACAACTCTCCTGCCAACCTCTGATGCTCTTGTCTCCCCAGAAGAAATAACATCAACCAGGCCCTGATTAAAAAAACACGGATGAAAGGATCAATATAGGGATATAGGCAATCTTTGTTTGAACATTAGGAAACATGTAAATTAATTCACCTAGTATAGCTCTGCCCTTATGAGTTTTTGGTGTGCTGGGTTAGAATACCAATCTAGCCTCATAGACTCAATCTTGATATACATGTCAACTGCCCATTGTTTGAAGAGCCTTTCTCCAAATAACAAAATGTTAAAAAGGCCCTTCCTTACTTGCATCAGGAAACAATAGTATTCCCTTGCAGTAACAAACTTTTTAGACCGAGTCTCGTTACTCGGTGTATTGGCATTCTCGTCTTCCCCAATGTCGTCCTCTTCTTGTTCATGTCTTGTTTAAATATTGAGCAATATGAGGCAATATTGTAAGCAATTTCATTGGGAAAAAACAACTCTTTGATAGGTACGATTTTGCACTACACCTGTAGGGTTGACGGAATCCGCTTGTTCCGTGGAAGTCAGATTAACTATATCATATTGGTTAGAAGGATCATACCCTTTTTATATGATGGAAGCCACTTCAATAATAAAATCAAGATTTCATACAATTAAGATTTATAAAATGGGGTGATCAGCACTGCACCTGTAGGGTCAACAGAAGTGGTTTGTTCCGTGGAAGGCACAGAACGGGATGGTTCCACACGATGATGATTAGGAGGTGGTGTCATACTGCTCAACACTCGCCAATGGTGTATCATTGTATGGCATAAATTGATTCCAGCCAGTTTCTCCCTTGGGAAAAAATAGAGGATACGACAAAGGGTCATAACAACCGTGGTATGCTTTGATATAGCGAGGACGTTCTCCTTTCGCGTATATCAGCACACTCCTATCAAAACACCTTTGTGGATCATTTCCTTCAGTCCAAATAGCAGCTACTTGTGACGCCGTAGGTGCATTATACCTATGTCATGCATTAATACATTAGTTTTAATGCTAATAAATTAATACAAAGGTAAACAAGCATTCAGAGCTAGAACACACCTTCTTTGGTCTGGCGTGACATTAGTATTGAGCTAGAGCACGTAGTCATCCAGGTTTGGAATAGCACCAACTTTATTAAAAGTTTGTGCATAAGGGTTATATACCATGAATATATCTACAAGATTTCTGATCAGATGGATATCAAGGTCAGGGGACCTTTGTGCTCTTCGTGATAATCCAGCATCTTCAGTGTCATAAAAGCAAAGTTGCAGATGTCGAGGGCCCTTAGAACCCGGCACCAAATGGTCGAGACGGTGATACAAAGCACCATGCACCCGGAAAGTGTAAACACCTGTCCCAGCCGCGGTGCAAACTCGACGGTCCAAGGTGACCCCTAGGCTTGTGAAGGAGAAGTGTGAGTTGAAATGCCTTATGTGCTTTCTGAAATATTTTGCATCATGATCCACCTGGCTTGTAAACAACCTCTTTAACTCAGCGGGCACATCAGGAATATGTACGTTTACTTTCCCTTTCCTGCAGCAGAATCCTGGTGGCTCAAATTGGAATCGCATGGCCCCACAGTATTGGTAGTCTGGCACTTTTCGCAATACATGGTGTGTAACAGGCAAGTCCGAATACACGTCGTCGTATGGATCTTCAATATTATTTTCAGCAACACCACCCACAGGAATGCGATAAGATTCATATGGTGTCGGTGCCTGATTTGGTCACACCGACACAAACAAGTGATTGCGGTGCTTATCCACTCGTTGCCCCGATGGTGGGTGAAGAGACGGGGGTTTTTATCCTGGTTCCAGTCACGTGGCTGTACGTCCAGCAGTGGTGCTGAGCACTAGTTTCGTGTTGCTTGTAGCAGGGGGTTACAAGCAAGGTGGGAGAAGGAGATGAGCTCCTAAGTCCCCAAGTTCGGCTGTCGCTAGCTAAGTGGTGTGTGTTCTAGCGCGTGTGGACTTGAGTGCGTCTGGCCGTGCCCTATGCATGGGCTTACCTTCCCCTTTTTATAGACCAAGGGGGGAGGGTGCGAGTACATGTGTTCGTGGTGCTGACGTTGCTAAGTGCACTGTGCTGCCCATGCCGCACACTATGCGAGCGGGAATCGCGCCTTCCAACTCCGGCTGACGGTATGGCAACAGTTGACGTGACGTTCCTCTTGTGACGGTTCACGGCTTCGAGGATGGCAGCTTGCGTACGGCGCCCGGATCGAAGCTCTGTAGTTTCCTTCGAGGTTCGCCTTCGAGGATGGTAGCGCATCCGAGGCGAGCAAAGTCAAAGGAGTGGTTGGCACAGTGCTGCTGCCTAGTTAGGTCAGGCCGTGCAGCATGGCGCTCAGAAGTCCACTGTTGCGAGTGGATTTGACTGGTGTCTTTTCCGGGGCATGGGTGGTGGCGTAGCGCAGTGATTCCCCTGCTTTTTGACTGCAGAGGAGCATCATCATGACTTGGAGTGATGGGTCG
>JACEFO010001044.1:0-28531 GCA_015342445.1 Digitaria exilis
TAGCGGAGCTAGAATTTTTATATGGGATATACCAAACCAAAATATCACTTCTATAATATTCAAAATAAATTAATTTTGTAACCCATAACAACAGGCATTCCCATAGCCCAGGGCTCTGCTTGGAGCCTTAGCCATGAGTTTGATCCTCGTACTTACAATTTAAGGTGTAATTTTTGTGATTATTTTTTTACCTGCTAGATAACGTTTGTCGGGTGAGCCTAGGATAGCTTCACCATAACCGTGTAATTTTAAAGGTGTATTTTATGGATTATTTTTTTTACATGCTAGATAACGTTTGTGGGCAGAGCTTAGGTATGCCCCATCGTACCAGTGCAGCCCACTGAATCCGGTCCCTGGCCCACACGTTAGATCCCCCATGTGCTCCATTCCATTCCTACATGAGTAGCGGCCTGCATAGCAGCGAATGATAGTTGAGCTTCGTAGTTTCTCGAAGCTGTAACGTGATTCGCTCCAAATTTGTAGCTGACACCGAGCTGCAAGCATGGATAGTGATTCCAACATTCTCTTCTTGTTTGGGCACTGCTCTTACGCTGTTGGAGGCCTAGTCCGGAATGCTAATAGTCAGCACACGCTCAGTATGAACAACTCGATGTTAAATAAAGATGGTTTCGATTTTCACTAAATGTTCCGTGCCTTCGACAGGGAGGGATAGGGCAACAAATGGAAGCTGAATGCTGTTATAGGACTTGGGCCATGCCCAACTACTCGATAATTACATGTTGTACATTACCCTTTGCCATTCTTACCTAAATGCTGCATCAGTTAGCCATTCTGCTAGTAGTCTCCATACATTGTCCTTATGTTATAGTATATTAGGCATTGATGAAATGTCTGTTCTAGAGCAAGGGTAATAAAATTCCCGTTTGCCGGCGTCTTGATGTGCCACAGCCACCACAACTCCCCGAGTGCTGAGGCGTGGAGTGTTCATGAATTTTTTTTTTGTCCTACAACAGCAGCGTTGAGCCAATGAGAATGGCACGAGTGCTCATGCGTCCGCTCGTGCTTAGCGACTGGACTGACGAGTCGTTCGCATCATTTTCTCTTCACCAGCTATGTTTTTTTCTTACATGTACTGCGAGTCGCTTGCCTACTGAGCTCTATTATACTTGCTCTTAAGAAACATTCATTTTTATCTTTTTTTTCCTGCATCGGATGTCCGAGACAGTAGCAATCTCTTAACGAAGTCAAGTACAATTTCATCACGGACACAAACACATTAATTCACCTCAATTAAAAGGTTAAACAGCAACAACCAGTCAACCACTGTTACCAACGCATAAACACATACGATTACAAACAGATGAATGCAATCAAGCCACAGTACGTAGTTGAACTCATGCAGTTGTGGGTTTGGAACCATACACAACGTAGCATGTCCATTTGCCCCTTAGACCTCGATCGCCAACGACATGAACTCATGCGCATGATCGTCGTCGCCGCTCTGCACCGGGCCGCACTTCTTGTGCGCCTTCTTCAGGTCCTCCTCCTCCTCGTCTGCAGTGGACGACGATACTACCGGCAGCCGCCCGTAGCAGATTGCCTCCTCCTCAGACGAGTACTTGTTGCTCACACACAGGTAGAGCGTGACGACGAACAGAGTCAAGAGCGACATGCACCAGGCGAACAGCAGGTTGACGAGCGCCTTGGCGCGGTGCAGGCTGGCGTCGGTGTGGCAGCGCACGGTGTCGCGGTCGCGCTCGTCGTCGTGCACGATGGAGCACCCCTTGGCGACGAGGCTCGGGACCCACATGCCGCCGATGATGACGAGCCAGAGCCCCTGGAAGGCGAGGCACGCCGAGCGGACGAGGCTCACCGCGAAGCTCCCCGGGAAGGCGATGCCGAGGAGCACGCCGGCGAGGCACGCGGCGGCGAGGAGCTCGACGAACAGGTGGAACTGGCCCTCCACGCCGGTGTGGTCGCCGGAGGAGTGGAAGTGGAACATGAGCACCTCCTCGGCGAAGACGAGAGCCAGGAGGAGCATGCAGCATGCCGTGTAGCTGCGGCGGAGCGCCACCGGCCGGCTGGTGGCGCGGCGGTCGAGGTAGAGAGCGTAGCTGGCGTAGGCGAGGAGCGCGGCGAAGATGACGGCGTGCTCGTGGTTGGGGAGGCGTGTGGACGGGATGGAGCCGTCGGCGTCGAACGGGAGGAAGTAGGTGTGGCCGATGAACAACTGGGTCGCGAGCTCGTAGATGCTCCCGGCGATGATGACGATGAGCTCGAGGTGGCGGACGCCCGGCGCCGGGAAACCACACCGGCGCGACGTACGAGTCCGGGCGGAGGGAGAAGAGCCTCATGTGGCTGAACAGTTGCCACAGGCCGACGCCCAGGATCACGACGCCGGGCTCCACGTGGCCGCTGGTCGCACCCATGCTGCTGCACGCTCTGTAGCTGACCGCTACGTACCTAGGGCCGGGTGCTAATTACTTGTGATGCTCTGTGTTAGCTGTATCGTTCTCTCTCGCTGAGTGCGAGCGAGAGGCAAACTTTTAAAGGCGGACGTGCCTGGTGGATGGATAGGAGGGGTCAGTCGGATGAGTATTACTACAGCAGAGGATCGGAACTGCATCCGGAGCACATGTTTTGAAGCTCCAATCCAATGCATGCTCAGCATATATATAGGTATATATTGTTGACAATAGGTACCTTATGACCCAATAATGCTATTTTCTAGGTAGATACAGTATCATACACATTAAAATGCGTTTTCTGCTATGGAGCTTGACTTAATTGAGGAGAGAATGAGACGATGGAATAAATTTATTCCGAAAAGGCGGTGAAAATATTTCTCATCTTCATCCACATGGTATCCGAGCCGGGAGACCTCCACCTCCCACAAACCCACTATGTGAATCTGGAGCTACCGCTTGGAAGATTATTTCTCTTTGGGTGTGTTCTCTTTGTATCTATTTGCTCTAGTTTTATACTAGATGTTGTGGCTCAAAAACACAACCTTCCGAATGGTAGCTTATTAGACTGGCATCGGTGACGGACAATCCGGCACTGTGGTTTGGCTTTCTCTCTCGTACGTCTGTTGTTCTTGTGCAGATGGTTTTGAGTTGTCGTGGCGGGATAACAATCATGGCTATTTTGTATGTAGTCTCAACATGTCGGTTGATAGAAGTTGTGTGGGGATTATATCTGTGTACTCCAGTTGTATATTTTTTAGGCAATTTTTCCTATAAGCTGGTCCAATTCTTTTCCTCAGTAATATGATGAGAAAGCTTTTCACCATCCTTCAAAAACAGAGTTATTCTTATAGAGAAATGTTGTGCTCTTTTAGAAAAATGCACATATCTTAAAGCAGTTATTACTTAATATTTAAAGGGCAACTCTGTTTTTTTTCTCAAGCAGAATAACCTTTTTTTTAGAAAAGGAATAACCTAACCCAGTTTCTACTGGAGTAAGGGTGAGTTTAGTTCCCCCAACTTCTCCAAAAAAACACTATTCATCCAACTTTTTCTATATTCATCACATTCCTCTCACTCACAGAACACGCTTCCCAGCACGATCTACAGTGTTTTTCTGGATCTACAGTGTTTTTTCTCCCAATCTAAACTCACCCTAAGGGTTGAATCCCTCGCCATGGATCAGGTATCACATATCTTTGATCAGTTGTGCTTCTATGCTCGGCGACAAATCAAAATTTCAATCAAGCACACATCAAAATTGCACATAACTCGAGAGTATTTAGTTTTTTTTTAAATCATAGCGTGTAGCCTGCGACGAACTCATGGTGCATGCAACTGAGATCAAATGATGATTGGTCGCTCTTATTCACATCAAGAACAGAATGTGTATCTCAGATCTAAGTGAAACGGAACCAAAAACACCTACAGTGATGGGTGAAAATCCTTGCGTCTCCCTCCATTCATTGTCTAGTCAGAGCTTGATAGCGTCTTTGGGTACATCACAAATTCCTAATCCAAACTAGTAGAGAATTAAGTACCTATTTTTTATTATGAAGGACAGTGAGTTGGTGATTGATTTTGTTATGGGATAGAGAACACGCGAAATCATCTTGCGATCGGCCATCACATGCAAGGAAGAATCATGCGTATCTGAGAAAAAAAAACATGCAAAGAAGAAAGACAAAGATACACCTTTACAGGTTAAGTAATTGTCGAAGATATTCTCTGCTTTAAGATCTGTGTATTTTCCTCTTATGGTAGCAAGAGGACCACGGGAGCAAATCTCATTCTTATATACAACACGATAATATATGTACTACCATAAGTACACTGTGATCAGACAGAGATATCTTGGCGCTTTCTTTATTTACCAGTTCTCATATGCCCCTGAATGATTATGGTTCGCCACGGGATATGATCTATTCTTAGGGCTTGTTCATTTAGGCATACTCATAGTGTAGCGATCTCACCCGAGAAATAGGCCCACTTAAGTATATTTCACCTTCCGTTGGTGCTAATACACGAAAATGTTCCCAAATGCGGATTCGACCGTCGAGTCAAGCTCGACCAACGGCTACTGAAGATCGTCCGTCCATACACTCACTCGAAGGTGAGTTCCAAAGATCACATCATTCCACAATTCAAATTACAACAAGTCTTAGAGTTATTAAAACCGAATTGAAATGATAAGTAAATAGTTTGAGTTCATGCAGCGGAAAGTAAACGAGATACTAGCGACGATCCATAGTATCGTCACGATGAAGTCAGCCGTGACGCTACTCCTCACGATCCTCGGGAGAGGTCGGCTCCCACTCGATGCTGTAACCAGGAGGAAGCTGGGAGGCCCAAGCCATAGAGGCAGCTACCTCCTGAGGGGATGGTCCCTGAAAATTTAGCCACAAGCAAGGCTGAGTATACTAGTTATACTCAACAAGACTTAACCGACTGGTGATCACTACATCACCGACTCCTACGATGAGAGCTGTTTGGCTAGTGGGGTTCTTTTGCCAAAAGCGACTAAGCTGTTTTCTACTTTCTTTATTTTGATTTTAATTTCTTTAGTCTATCCATTCTAGGTGAGCCTAGCTAAACAATCAAGTTTTGCAATACAATTATTCCATACAAAGATTTCATCCTTCCAAGTTTCACTTCATAATATGTCATACATCGGTCAAGCAGTCTCATTAACCGCGAGAAGCGGACAGTTCAAACCGAATTTACTACCTGGCCAGGGAAAACCCAAACATACGGAATGGTTGGAAATGCCAACACACCCCAATCCTTTCTCCTCTCTCTGCGAGTGGCTCCCGAGTCCCAATGCCTCAGGGTAAAGGTTTACCACTACTGGGACTCACGCAACTACCCTCATGTGCCCATGGGATAACGTTTCCAAGACAGAGAGCTGTCGGACCTGCTCGCATCAATCGGATACCGGGACTTACCGGTCCCATAAACCGTGCATATGTGTGGTACGTTCAAACGCTTGACACAAAAGTACCACATGTTTCCACTTAAAACATCGATAGACGGGTATCTACAATCATCCGTCCATCATCTCTAGTGTTTCTGATATGAGTAGTCATACAACTCCTATATCTCGCGAGTGTCGGAAAAACACTCGACTTCTATCGTTCTTAAGCATAGCGACTATCGAACCTAACATACTAGTGTTCAATCAAAGGAACCTATGATCATGCAATCTAGGGTTTCATTCAACTCCTTGAAACTTAAATGCACAAACATATAATCAAGTAAATTGCGTAAGTAAAAGTTAGGTTATGCTCCGGGGCTTGCCTTCCGGCTCGAAGCGGTACTCCTGCTCGGGGCTTGGATCCACGTGCACCACGTTCACCTCGCACTCCTGGGCGATCTCCTCGGCAGCGGGGACTAGCTCGTAGACTCCGTCGGCGAGACCCCGAATCTACACGAATGCATAAATGCTTAAGTATCCGGATTTAAATAGTTAGGGTTTATTTAAATCTTGGTTGATGAATTGGAAAAGGATAAACATTAATTTTAAGTGAATATTTCCTTTTCATTTTGAACCTTTACTTTGATTTTGAGTTTTAGGTTTTTCTCTTTTCTTTTCTTTTTCTTCTCTTTTCCTCCTTTTAAGCCCTTTTTCTATTATTCAAAAGGTGAACTTAGGAAATTTATTTTCATGTACCATTTAGCCAGAGGCTTGCTCATGCCAAGGCAGGAGCCTAGCCCAAAACTTGGCTCAAGATAATTTTTCTATAATTTATTAAAATTATTCTTATCTTTTTACCTAAATCAAACTAAAATCCTACAAAAATAATTACAAGGTTTTTGTTCACACCACTTGGCACAGTGACTTGGGGTACCAAGGGTGACCTCTCTGCAAGTTTGCATGTGATTTTGATTTATGGTTATTTTTGTGGAATTTTACCATGTTTAAACTACCAAAAATTATTTAGCCATTTTCCAGTGTCCAAAAATTACCATTTTTATTTTTCTAAGGCTTCTAATGTCCTCCTTTAGTTTCTGTGTGAAGGAGGTGATTTTTCACTGAGTAATGTATTTTCTGTGATTTATTTGCCAAAACAGCAGGGTATATGTTTGGAAAATCATAACCCTAAATCCACTGGGAATTTTTGTGCACCCTTTGCGCATTAGGCTAATGATAACCATACTAATACATATCCAAAGCTCAGCTCCATTGCATGTGTAGATTTTTGAACTATGAATGAAATGTGCTCAAACTGATTTGAATTTATAATTCAAAATCTACAGCTCAACTGAGTGAGGTGCAAAGGAAGAAGTTGGCCTTCTAGATTCACTGGTCACTACAAAATTGGTTTGGCATTTTTTCTGATTTTCTACGATTTTCTACGAATTTTTGAAGATTTCAGCGAATTAAACCTAAAACATAAAATCTATTTTACGCGAGGAACCCTGGAAGTTCTGAATCTATTACAAACAAGTCCCTGCATTTTGTGCTCGGCCCCCTGGAAGAGGTTGAAGACACAACGAGGTCCTCGAGTTCGCCGGCGTGGTTACGCCGGCCAAACGGCGGCGAGACCGGGCCGGGGAAGTGGGGGGAAAAGGGAGAGGGGCTCACCGTGATTCGTTTGAGCTAGGTCTTGAGGTCGGGGATGGCCGGGAACGAGGTCAACGACGGCGGTGGCGGCTCGGCTTGCTCCGGCGAGCGGCGACCGGCGACGTTGGGGTCGGAGAAGCTCGGAGAAGTGGTCGGTGAGCACCAGCACGGCACGAGGAAGCGAATGGTGCCCTCGGTTCGGCTGGAGGAGTAGAGCGGGCTGTGCACGTGCGCGGGCGGCGGCGGAGAGCTCGGTTAACTCCGGCGAGCTACGCCAGCGGCTCTGGTGGGGGAAACCGGTCGGGAATGGCTCGGGGAGTGGCAGTGGAGGATGGGGAAGCTCGTGAGAGCCTTGGTTTGGCCGGGGAAGCAGCGGGGAGGGCTGTGCACGAGAGCGAGCTCGGCGGCGCCTCTGCGAGCTCCGGCGAGTGTTTTTCCGGCGTGGAAGGGAGGGGAACTGTTGAGGGCTTAAGTAGGCGTGAGAGGGGAGTGGAGGGTGCTCGGGAAGCTCGAGATGGAGACTGAGACAGCTCGGTGAGCTGCCGCGGCGGCAGGGGCTTGTCGCGGCCGTGTTGGCGCCGTGCGCGGCGTCAACGCGCGCGCGCAGGCGTGCTGCAGGCGGCAGGCGCGCGTGGGCGAGGCGGGAAAAGACAGGGCGAGGAAAAAGGAGCATGCGGGGACGCAAAAGTCGCGCTTTGGACCGGCGGGCAACGGCGGCGACGGCAAAACCCGGCGGTCCGCGGCGGCGACGCGACGGCGAGCGGGGAGTCAGCGCTACAGTGCGTCTCCGACCATGAGACCTTGTCAGAGGCGTGCAGCGTGAGCGGGGACACCCGGCCGTGTCACTTGTCGGCTCAGGCGAGGCCGGACGGCGGCAGGCGCTTGCCGGCGGCGAGCGCGGCACGCGTGGGCGCGGCGCTGGCAACCCGTGAGCGCGCCGTGAGCGGTGCAAGGGTCAACTGATTGGCATGGCTCAAATTCCAAAAAAAAATTGAACTGAACTTCGAAACGTGTCAAATTAAAAGTTGGAGTTTGGGATGTGGGACACAACTTTCGAGCTTGGGCCAGGCGCTTCGACCATGCGCTTCGAGCTTGGATCGCAAGCTCGAGCTTTCCGAGCCTCGAGCGTGACGGAAACGCCACTCGAGGGTGAATGCCCCTCGAGCTTGGCTGCGGAGCCTCGAGGGTGACGGAAACGCCGCTCGAGGGTGAATGCCCCTCGAGCTTGGCTGCGGAGCCTCGAGCGTGACGGAAATCACCGCTCGAGGGTGAATGCCCCTCGAGCTTGGCTAAGGTTCCAATTCAGCTTTTGAATTTGAATTGAAAAATTCAAATTCCAAAGTTAGGGTCTGAAATTTGAGATACTTCCAAACATTTTTAGGCTATGGTTTCAAAAGGGAAGATGCTTGGTTTGGTCTCTGCTTCAAATTTTGCATTGGCCAAAATTCAAGTTCTTATATAAAATTTAAAGGTTTTTGTTTTGCCTCTTTTTGGGGTGTTTTTAATTTCTTATCGAATTCCTTTTAGCATTTCTTTTGATTTCTTTCTTTCAATTCACCTTGGTTAGGCTTGATTACCTGTTTAGCTTAGCTTAATCATTGTTTTAGTGTTAATTAACACCAGGGGTGTTACACATAGACTCAATCTCACCCATTCAACATGGAACGCAATTACCCAATCAATCCATGGCTAACCGAACAAAGCCTTATTGCTTAGCGCGAGATGCGAGCTGTCTTATAAAATTTCATAGCATGCCACACGCACGTTTGACTTTCAATACACAAAAAATTGAAATAGAAAATGAAATGGCTAGGCTGTCAGATCAAATTAATCGAGGAGTAATCCTTATGCAAATACTCCCTCCGTCCCAAATTGTAAGTCGTTTGACTTTTTGACCTCAACTTTGACCAATTGTCTTATTCAATTTTTTTCGTAAAATATCGTATTTTCTGTTATAGCTAGCTTCAGTAATAAAAGAATTTCAAGGATGACTTAAATTTGACTACATTTGCACGAATTTTTTAAATAAGACGAGTGATCAAAGTTGAGGTAAAAAGAGTCAAACGACTTACAATTTAGGACGGAAGAGCATGCAATGCGAATTTGTACTACGAGCTCGACCGATACTGTTTTGACCCAACGTATTGTCTACTGAAACTGTAGATCCAAAGCTTGGGCCGCTAGTTTCGGGTAATTGCAAAGCTCGGCCTTCACAAGAAGAACATTCCCAAACATAATTGTTGTGTCATGGAAGCTACCATATGTGTGGGGAATATCAATATCACACGTTGAGAAGCTCTCCACATTCAAATTTTTGGACCATTTAATTTAAAATAGATAGCCTCGATTTACTTTTTCTCTCCACCTATCTCTTTCTCCTCCCCACCTTCTTCCTCCCAACCTCCCACCTCGGTCCAGCTGGCCACATAGCCCCACCGCCACCGCCAATGAAAGTGCATCTAGCCCCTTATGGGTTTTGGTGATTGAATGATATAAACAATTAAAGAACTAATGAGCTTATTGAGTTTTAAATAGGATTTTATTATAATAACAAAACGGTAATGCTATACTACAGGCGTCCGACGCAGGCGACTTCCTCCGGACGGACGTGTGGCGTGACGTGGTTCACACGTGGCTTCTCTCCTGCCGTTTCCCATTTTTCTTCCTCACGATGTCCAACCGTCCATCCACTTTTTATTTCTTCTAGCCTCACATCGAGCACGACGTCCACATCCTAGTAGCCACGATAGGAGCTCAGATTACAAAGCAAACTGCTGGTCTGCCTATGGAGTCACGGCTCCTCTGCGAGACCTCCGCGTGCGAGGCTGCTGGTGGAGCGGTGATCGTCCAAGGGGGGCCTCGCCGGCTACCACCACCACCACCACTCTCCAACCTCCTCCCACGGCAGCACGAGCCCCTATCCCTGCCGCGGCCCACGGGCTTGCCTCCTCCTCCTCATCGACGGCGGAGCAAGAGGCCCCGCGGGTGACCCCCGGCGGTGGAGCAGAGCCGCGCACCAGCCGCTCTCCCCGCGGGCGAGCCCCAATGGGCGAGCCCCTTGCTCTGTCGTCCTACTCCTCTTTTCATGTTACAACCGGTTTATGTGGAATGTTGCAATTTGGCGAGGCTACCCTATGTCGTAATAAAATGTTTTAATGTTTCAAGTGAATAATGTTGTAAATCATTTCGTGTGGAATATTGCAAAATTAAGATCTGAGATGTTTTTAATGTTGCATGTATGACTCAAATGTTTCAATTTTGTTCCAAATGTTTCAATGTCGCAACGTTGTAACGTTCAAATGTTTCACATGTTGCAAATTTTATTTAATGTTGCAAATTTGACTTAATGTTGCAGTGAAATTTTCCATCTGATGTTGCTCCCGAACTTTGGATGCTTCAATGTTGCAGATGTTTGAAGTGAACAATGTTGCAAATCGATGTTGTATGTTTCAACCAAATATTGCGTGCTTCAACGAAATGTTTCATGCGTCTAAATGTTGTAAAATGTGAGTGAATGTTGCATGAAACTTACGTTAATGTTGCAAAATAAATAACACCGAGTGTTGCAAAATACGACATAATGTTACAAAATATGATAAAATGTTGCATGCAACATGCGTGCATCCGATGCTGCGCCCGGACATCGGACGTCCGGGCGCTAGCAAGTCCCATTCAAACAAAATCACGCTCATGTCATATAAGTCTTGCAAAAGTGGAAAGATGGCAAGAAAATGTTGAATCTGACAAGAGAGAAAAGTGAAATGGCAAATTGGTTGGTCTCATTTGGTTGCTTGCTTTGTCATTACATCTCCAAAGGGGTAGAAAATGGACACGAAAGCTTGTCAAGTGGAAAGCCATAACTCAAACGTTGAATGTGTGCATAGTTTATGTATGACGTTCTCAAGGGTAGGTAGACCATTATTTAGTCTTTATGTGCTAAATCTTAGCTCCCAGATCAATTCAGCAACATACCGCTGTCCACATCACATTGGTTACTATACAACAATACCTTGCCAGGTAAAGCGAGGGTGAGATCGGCGCCATCATCACTGATCAGCCCAATGGTTTGGCTTTCGTGTTTTGTTGACCATGGATTCCACAAGTTAGATGCCTCAGGGATGCACGGTTTACGATCTCACTTTGGCAAGCCGGGCCCTAATCTCTTCTAGATCTTCTTCGTCGTCATCAGCACCCTCAGCAACAGCTTGCCGCTGCAAAACGTACACAACCAAAGTCAATTAAATTCAGAACTAATCGCGTCCTTACAGATATTGCCAGCAACTTGGATTTTGGCCCCAAAATTAACTCAAAAATGCTGCAATATACAATTTTACACCTCTAATGCAGCTTTCCAAACAATAATTTAACCTCTGCACACTTCAATGTTCATATGCAAAAGAACTGCAAGGCAAACATTTACCTCTTCTGGGACCCTGCTTGTTGAAGGTTGCTGTATCCTCTGCGTCCTGGCGGCATCTGGTAGCTGGGATGCAGTCTCCCCTGCTACCGAAGCAAGAACCTTGTCAACTTCCTCCTCAATTTCCTCCTCCATATCCTCAGAGTCCAAAGCTGAATCAACTGCATCATTCACCATCTCTTCCATCACGCCTGCCTATAGTCAGAACGCTAATATGTCAGCTGTGTTACACACGTCAATGTCTAAAGATGTTTCGGTTTCACATAAAGGTTTAGAGTCCTTGAACAGGGCACACAAATGGAGGGTGTAATTGCTTTATATTTGGGACAATATCAACTACTGATAATTTACATGTAGTACATTACCTTTGTCATTTCTTTGCTAAATTCTTGCATCGTGGCAGCCAACTCTGGAGCTTTCATTAGATTGTTAACAATTTTCATCACTTCAGCACTCTTGGACAGATGGCCCACTGTTCTTGCAGTTGCTGAAAAATTGCATCCACCGAAATTATTTGTATGTATTGAAAATAAGAAAATAGTAGAAAAACTGAGAGCACTACTACCTTTACAAAGGGAAAGGCGAACGGAATGGGACACAAGTTCAGTGCATATTTAAATGAATAAATGCAAGAGAGGAACATGGAACACTATGTTGTCAACTATGATTTTGCTAAAGTAAAGTAGGCCCTGAATTCAATCTGTATGTTCACTGGCTATTTTACCAACTAAATTTACAGATGTATGTACCCAAACTCAATAACATACTAGTGTGTGATTTGATTTTGCGTAGTGCTGCAATCACAAAAGGAACTGTTAAAATTAATCTGGAGTGAAATACCTAAATGCAAAAAACAAAGGGGATAGATTTGTGGCATAAAGTTTCGGTATGCAAAACATGTCAATTCTTTCCAGTATGAGGGCTAAAAAACAAATTGGCAAATTGCGCACACAGAAGTTCCCGTTCGTAGATACTGATACTTGATAGTACAGCAATTGTCCACAACAAGGGTTGATTCATTGAAAACTAACTAACAGAATCACTCTTCCGTAAGTTCAAAGGCATAGTTTTAATGAACAATATAAGACATGAAATCAACAAAAAAAAATCATACCAACAATTTCTCCGAGGTGCATTGATACTGAATTCAGTTGAGCCTTGTTTTCATAAAGACGATTAACGGCACGCCTTGATCTTACAAGTTCCTTAGCAAGTGCCTGACATGAAAAACAACTCATAACATCAATAGCATGTCAAACTGACAAACTGTTGGTCTTATTCTGACAGATAAGGTCAGCCATGAAAATTTGGTGCTGTAATATGTTTGTTCGACCTTGAAACATAATTATATGTGAAAGACTGAAACACAGAGAAGCTTTGGTACATGCAAACTTAAAGTTCTCCGTAACGTAACAACAAAGACAGCTGAACAATAAACATAACTGCATGTACTAGTGACCTTCAGTGGATAATTATTTGAGCTTTTGCCCATGTCCCTAAGAATGATGTTACTGATCACAATGGTATAATGGCAGTGGGAATGGCCTTATAACTCTATTGGGGAAATATAAAGTAGTTTGATCTATCCTGGAAATTTGGTAAAAAGCAATCTGCCCCTATTTTCATCTTGTTTGGAACCCATTTTTCCATCAATCTCCAACTTCTGTCAATCTATGAGTACTTAGGAACTATATTCAAATGACATGTGTGGTTCTTTGTTATCTGCCACTGTAACCCCGACTCCCAAGACTGTTGATGATAATAATATTCTTTAGACCACGGAAGAAAAGGACCTTAGTAATGAGCGATAGCTATTTTGGGACAGAAAAATACCAAACTTGTTATGTAACATAAGAAAGAATATGTATAATAGCTTTCATTTCCTGATAGTGAACCAATCAGAAAACAAGAAGAAACAAATGACCCGTGGATGATGATTCTGACATAATATTGCAGAGTCAAATATGAGATTAGCCATATATTAGTGCAAATGTTACGGTATTCTTTCTCTCAGTGCAAGCATTTATCCTACCAGGCTCAATATTCCTAAGACCAAAAGCTAGGCTATTAGAGAAAAGGAACATCATTTAGCTCAAATAGCTGAGATAAAATAGCACGTAATGTAAGTTTGCTTTTTTATTTACGAATAGTAATACAAGAACTGGTAGCAATTCATAAAACCTTGTATGTAGTGGCAAGAGATTAATTTGGTTGTTTTTGGTAGTGCTCCTACATCCTCACTGAATATATGTTCTACTCTCGGCAGCCCAACAATCATACTAAAAGTGAGCGAGCATAAAGGAAAGCTTAGACAAAACAGAAGATAAAACTGATCACACCTTTGCGGATCCCATGTCGTTGCGCTTGGCAGCCTCCCTGATGGCTTTCTCCACATTCTTCTCCTCCCTCTGCACATCTGCAAAAACACGGCGATAAGACTAAGGGCGAATGATACCCAAAATCATGTTTACCCCGAACGATCGCGAAAACCACAACAGCGATACGGACAAGGGTTACAGGGCCTGGCACCCAGACACAGCGATCGCGAGAAGCGCGTAGGCTAATCGCGTCACCATGTTGCCGATTTCTGAGGCAAACCTGGCAACACCCAACCGCGAATCTGAGGAACCCCCTTAACATTCCCAATTTGATCGCGCGTCCCCTCGAGGAGAGCAGGGAAGGAAAAGTGGAGGGGAATAGAAGGGAAGGAAGGAGAGGCGGGCGAGGGCTGGGGGGTAGAACCTCGGATCTGGCGGTCGAGGACGCGGCACTCGTTGCGGAGGCGGCGCTGCCACTCGCGCAGCTGCTGCTGCGGCGTCGGCCGAGGCTTCAGCAGGTTCTTCACCTTCTCCATCGGCGCCGCCGGCCCGGGGAACGGATCGGGGGGCCCTCCCGGATCGGCGCGTACGCTTCACGCGGGCTAGGCTGGCTGATTCCCTCGCCGGAGAAGAGGGGAGGAAGCGAGGAGGGAGAGGGGCGCGTCGCTGCGGTCGGCGGGCTAGTAAACGGCGCTGGCTTCTAACCGTGTTCCGGCTTTAGAGCAACTCCAGTCGCCCACTAAAATTTGGGCCCGTATCCCACGTTTGAAGGCTGGCCCGGGAAAATTTAGAGGCCTGAATTGCACTCCAACTCCAGCCGGCCCGAGCAAATTCCGGCCCGTAAAAGTGGGACCCACCTGTCAGCGAGGAAAACACTCCTGTGTCGTCGTCCTCCTCTCCTCCGCGCCTGCTCGCGCTCGCACTTCGCCGCCGCCGCGCCCGCACTTTGCCGTCGCCACGCCCGCACTTGCCGACGAGCTCGCTCCTCGCCACCGTCCTCCCTCTCTCCCTCCCACACCCTCCGGTCACCTCTCCCCGCGTCATCCACCTCTCCTCCGCGCCGTCACGCCCGCCTCGCCCCTTGCCGCGCTGGCCGCCACGCGCTGTGCCCAGTGCGCCATCCCCGCCGTCCCGGAGCTGTGACTGGTGCGCCATCCCCGCCGTCCTCGTGTCGCATCCTCGCCTCCAGCCACGCCGCGTCCCCCTACACACGTGAGTTCAATCTCACACTAAGATGTTTTTTGATGCAAAAAGATTGTTTCTTGATGCCAAATTGGGAATACGCATTGTTAGCTGTGCTGGTTGATGTGCAGTCTTTGCTAGCATCTTGAAGTGAGCCCAAGATGATGTCCTTGTACTGCAGGCCATCATTTCCAATGTTATCATTTCCTGCGGCACACTGATAGATTGCAATTGTGTCTGATCCTTGGCTAAATCTGAACCTGGATGGAGATGATCACAGATCGATCTTTTGACCTCTTATGAATTTCCAATGGTAATGACACCTGCAGTTACTAATTGGTGCCCTTCTTGTGTGGCAGTTCAGTGTTTGTATGCTAACTAAATTTGTTTGTGTGGCAGATGTCGAGGTCCGAGAGGCTTCGGCGGTTGCGGGAGGAGGAGGAGGAATCCGATGAAGATGATGTCGTCTTCCTTGGTGCTATGCTTGCGGTTGTGAAGAGGAAGAAGGACGAGAAAAAGTTCCGCGGATCTTTGCCGGGCCGTCACAATGTGCCACGAGATATCCTAAGCGGTCACGAGCATATTTATTCGGATTATTTCGCTGACAATCCTATTTACAATGAAAAGCATTTCAGAAGGAGGTATCGGATGTCGAGGGCACTTTTCTTGAGGATAGTAGCGGCCGTCGAGGCTCACGACGACTATTTCCGACAGAAGCCTGATGCAGTGGGTCGTCTAGGTGCATCTGCTATTCAGAAGGTTGTTGCACCCTTTCGGATGCTTGCACACGGTGTGTCAGCCGATTTCTTGGATGATTCAGTCAGAATGGGTGAAAGCACCATAATTGAGTCTTTAAAACGTTTTGTGAGAGTTGTTGTTGACATCTTCAGTAAAGAATACCTGAGGGCCCCCAATGCCCAAGACACAGCCAGGCTGCTAGCCATCAACAAGGAAAGAGGATTCCCCGGGATGCTTGGATCCATAGACTGCATGCATTGGAGGTGGAAAAGTGCCCGGTTGCTTGGCAAGGTGTTTACACAGGGCATAAGAATGGGCCAACTTTGATCTTGGAAGCTGTTGCATCACAAGATCTCTGGATTTGGCACGCCTTCTTTGGACTTCCTGGTTCATTCAATGACATCAACGTGCTACGTCGGTCGCCACTATTCGACACGGTGGTTTCTGGGACAGCTCCAAAAGTGGAATATATGGTAAACGGAAATAAGTACACCATGGGGTATTACCTTGCTGATGGGATATACCCCGCATGGGCACCACTTGTGAAAGCTTTTCGCAACCCGCAAGGTAACAAGAAGGTGCATTTCACAACAATGCAAGAATCTTGCAGGAAGGACGTAGAACGAGCCTTCGGAGTGCTACAGTCACGATTTGCCATGATTCGAGGCCCTGCTAGATGGTGGAGTAAAGATGATCTCTGGTACATAATGATGTGTTGTGTTATCTTACACAACATGATTATAGAGGATGAGCGAGAAGAGGATGAGGACTTTAACTACTACCAAGAGCCGGGTGGTGTCCCAGAGTTGGCACCCGAGGACTACCAAACACGTGATCCAGTTCTGGTACAAGAGTTCCTCAAGAACCATAAAGCAATCGAGGATAAATTGGTGCACGAGCAACTACGGAATGATCTTGTGGAGCATCTTTGGGCAATTCATAGCTCTAAATAGGGCCTAGACTCCTTGAAGTGGACAACAGGAGCATTGAGGTGGCCGGTTTTGATTTCCCATAAGATCCGGAGTTGATGTCTATAACATGTCACTGAAGGCTCCAGGGAGCACACATAGGTTCCTTCAGCTTACTTTGCCTCTGCAGCAAGGAGCACACATAGTGGAGGATGCAATCTATATGTTCTTTGGCTGATCTGAAGCTAGGGCTGCGCTAAGGAACATGGCTGCAGTTGTGGTTTCATACCGTGCCATTCTGCTCAACTGCTTTGATTGGGGGGTGTGCATCCTCTGCTTGCTGCTCTGCATTTTGTTCAATCCAACTGTTGGCTGTTCGGAACGGCAACTGTCAGCCATAAACCGCAAATAGTTGTTGTTTGGCCAAAGTGATCACTGCATCAGGACTGAAGTTGTTATAAGCCATATATCTTCAGTTTAATACTTTATTAATATTTTGGGAAAGGAAACATTCTACAAGTTGTATTTGCATTTATCTGGTGATCCATACACAATGGTAGCTACATGTTTCTTCAATATCTTTCAATCTGGAATACGAAGTGAAATTAGATATATATTGTTTCTTTCATTCGGTTGGGGGCAAAAACTGCTACATAGATCCACTAAAGCCTTGAAACGCTCTCCTGGATTGTGGGCCTTTATTTGTGCTATCTGTAGGCTTGCTCAGACTTTTGATTTTCGTTCTAATATGGATGTCTCACTGGGTTTCTTTTTTGTTAGGCCTTTTCTAAGCTCAGCATGCTCGCAGAGCAAAGGGGTGATGCTTATGCAAATGCAGATGTAAGGGTTTCTCTAGAAGGTAAGGTTCTTGCCCGGGATAATATGGCTAGTTACATGGTCCGTTGCAGCACTTGTTCCATGTTCCCATGAATTAACATACCTGCGTGCCATTTGCAGAGATTGCGTCTAAACAGGGTCATGATGATGTATGTAAGCTAACACCAACTGATATCGCTATTGAGGTAAGCATACTAGTTGCTAAAAAACTCCCACATATGGTACAGCTATCCTAACGTATCACTCCTGGTCACTTTGCAGTCACTCCTGGTCACTGAAACCGCTGACAAGGCAGCTAGTGACTCACAGGTCCAAAGGATACAGACCTTGTAGAATGTTGATCCTTTTTGTTGTACCCCGTAGTGTACCACCACCTAGAGCATCGTTGAGTTATTTGTTCATTGCTGTATCAAGAGGGAGAGAAAAGAGACCTGGAGCCTCTTTTTTGTTGTAACTTGTGTAAAGGAATGGAATAAGAGAGCTAATCTGAAGTGTCCAGTTGGCTGAAACATCAGTGTCTTCACTCCTGGGTTTGCTTTTGTTTGCCGAATGCGGGTTTCTCCAAGTCTGTTGAACATCTGCATCGGACGTCTCAACAAACATCGTGGGCTTCATCCATATTGAAGCCGCCCCCACGAGCAGGGCCAGAAGAATAAGCTTGAGAAAATAAGATCATGAGAACATGACAGAAGAATGAGGTCTCATCCCACAATCTTGAGAAACAGGAAAACTATGTCTCTTTCATGATTGGGAAAACTATGTCTCTTTCATGACAGAAGAATGAAGTGGCATTTTAAACAGACCATAAATTATTGTAGACACATTCCAGTGAAGAGTGAGGTAACGACAAAGTGATAACTGAATTTAGCACAACACAACTATTCTCAATTTCACTAAATGCGATGAAAGTTATTGAGTGAATATAGTAAATATATAGCCTCGTTGCTTTGCCTAATGCCTCGTTCCAGATTCGGCTTCCTCAGCGTCCCCTCCACTGCTCTGTTCACTTGTGGAGCCTCCCCCCGCTGCTTTGACTAGTGCTTTCTTGGCCATAACTATTTGCTGCCTCATTGCTTGTATATAGGCTCGTTGATTTTCATCCATGTCAGACATGTTGCAGAACATAATCTTCTGTTCTTGATCCCACAACAACTTTCTCTCCTCGAGCTCCTTCTCGGCTTTCCATCTTTCACCACGCTTCTGGTGTTCTTCTGCCTTCATTGTATAAAGGTTGCAAATTGAGTGGCATATTCATCTTCACCACTCTTTGATTGTTTCTCCTTTGAATGCTTGCGGCCTGGAGGACGTTTGGAGGGTGCACGGTCATCTTCCTGTGCTTGTTGCATTGGGGTTGTGGACTTCCTTTCTCTCTTTCCTTGAGTATGTTTCATTCCTTCATATATGGTTTGGAACTTTTCAGTATGGCGGACCTCCATCCAGCAGTGAAGGTAAGGAAAGCCTTTGGTCTTATCATAGGATTGTTGCGCTAAATTGATCTGCAACAAGCCAATAAGGCAAAGTAGTGATGAAACTGAAATTAGTGAAACATAAAGGAAATTACTGAACCTTACAGTATACCATTCAGATTACCAGTAAACTGAAATTACTGAAACATAAAGGAACTGACAAACTAGTGACTAAAAGACTAATTTTGCTAAGAACAACTTACATATTCTGTATGGGGAACACCACTTGGACGGAGACGTTCGATCTTCTCGACGCATTCCTGAAACCGGATGCATTCCTTCTGGATGCTATTCCACCTTTTTTCCAGTGAGGTAGCGTTTCTATCAGAGACAAAAGTCTTGTTCTCATGATAGTGTTGTGCTATGCGATTCCAATATGTGCCCTTTGATTGATCAATTCCTACTCTAGGGTCGAATGTTATTGCAATCCAAGACCAACAGAGCTGAATGTCCTCACTGTGATTGTAGTTTCCTCCACGGCCTCTACTGCTGCCACTATCTGGGATGGGGGCTTGTGTAAGAACCGATGGATCTACTTCAGAGTCTTGTGTGAGCATCCCAACAAATGATTGAGAATTGTGCATTGGGTCCTATAAAAAGAATAAATGAATAAATGTGCCATCAGTTCAACATAATATTGCATGTCAATCCTCTAATCTGATTCAACTAACTGAATTCTAAAAAAAATGTTACAAAAGAAAGGCAGACAATGAGAGTTTCAGTGAACATATATGACTAACATGTTGGCATGTAAACAAGCAAGTTAGCATGTCCAGCTCCATTTCAACTAAAAATTCAGATAGCTGCACATTGCCATGATTAAGTCTCAACAACAATATTTCAAACTTCTATGTGAGATTTATGTTCTATTTTTTTGCATCACAAGCAATCTGAAACCTGGGATTTGACATGTAAACAACGAGAACATATATGCTAGATGGCATTCTGAACATATATATCACAAATTAACATTCACAGAACAGGTGGAGTTGCTCCTACCTGCAAGGTGCTGTTGGAGCTCCAGTCATAGTATGGCATTGGGGAGGAGTTGAAGTAGTCGTCGACAGTCTGGAGTGACGACGCTGAGGCAGTTCGTCGGGTGTCCGAGGCGGTGGCAGCAGCTACCATTGAAGTCTTTTGTACTTGGTGCGACGGAAGTTGTGCCGGCTCGGAGAAGCTCGGCATTTGGGCATTCCTACCAGCGCCGGTGAAGACACAACCACGATCCAGGGAAGAAGGCAGGCGGGGGCCGGGTGGAGGTGCTTCGAAAAGCTGGCGTGGTGCGAGCGAGGCATCGAGGAGCTGGTGTGGCCGGACACTGCTGGGATGGACGCCGGCGTCGAGGTCCAGGTGAGGTACAACGCCGCCGGGACGAGGAGCTGGCGGTCGTGTGGGTGCGACGAATGTCGACCGGCGTTTCTTGGCTGTAGAGGTACTCTCGGATGGCCGGGGAGGGCGCCCGTCGCCGGAGATGCAGCGAGGAGGCGGCTCAGCAAGGCGCGGCGGCGGCGGCCTGGTCCGGCTTGACCCGCCGTCGTCGGTGCCCCATGCCGGCCGTACGCCCCCCGGAGGGACGGATCCGTCCATGGCGTCGATTTCTCCAGGGGCGGTCAAGGTTCTCCGGCGACGGCGAGGTCGGATTTGGCGGCGAGGTCCTGGCGGCGGCGGCGGCAAGCGAGTCGGGGTTGGGGATGCGAGCGAACAGAGCGGAGAGAGAAGGAAAAAAAAGATGTGGGGCCCACGTGTCGGGGGGAATAGAGGGCCTTCAAACCTAGGGGCCCTGGACCAAACTTTGGAGGCCTGAATAAAATGGTAGTTCATTTAAGGGCCCGGCTGGAGATAGTTTTTTCCACTTGGGCCTCTAAATCAAGGATACGGGCTCATATGCAGGCCCGGCTGGAGTTGCCCTTAGGAGGAGGGTCGTGTGCTCCTATCGGCATCGGCAGGCTGTTTTGCTGTTCTCTTTCCTTTTTCTTTTTCCCTTTTTTGTATGGTTCAATATAGTATTAATAGTAATCGAAAACAATATATTCAATTTACAATGATGTCAATGTCAATTACGTCCGATATAAATATTGTCATGAATAATCATTGTGAATATTTTTTAGCCTATTCGGAAAAGATTATTGTCACTACAACGGCCAGCTAGAAACATATACTGTAGATCCATAGTTAAAATGGTAGTAGTTGTAGCATAGGGTGGACGTACCATAACTGATCAACGTGATTATCTAATGGTGCTTGTTCGATTTGTAAAGTTCTATCACTTTTAGCATTGAGATGTCCAATATAACAACCAGGGACGAATCTAGAAACTCAGAGCATCAGGGCCAGTTTCATTAGCACATAGGGGTCATTAATGTTGTGAACCGTGATCTTGTGTGTAATTTGTAGAATTTTATTGGGGTCAACTGACCCCGTTAAAATAGGATGCATCCGCCCCTGTTAACAACATGGCTTACTTCAATAAATTTCTAAATCATATAAAAATCAAAAAATATATATTGTGTCCAAGAGTAAACTCTTTAACAACATGTTGATGAAATGTTCTTAACATGGGAACTAGGAAGACCTAATTCGCCATTAACTATCATAAGATAGATCCCTTCCACAAGAGCAAAGAGCTAGCAAAGGCATGGAGATGGTCGAAGTCAATCATCGAGAGTTCTACATTTAATTTAACCAAGCTAGACCAATTGATTGCACTCTGTATATGGTTGTCCCTCATATTTACTTGATAAATATATTTTTATTGTTAGACTATATACATGTACCTGCCAATCGTGAGGCACATATGGTCACTCTGTTAATCTTAAGATCTGATGGTTTAGTCTTGGATCCATAGGGACAAGATTTATACGCATTTATAATACAAGTGTATATATAGTACTTATGTGAATGTCTATATGTATTGTATTTTTTAATAAAAGTAAAGGATCCTATGCAAACGAGTTGAGGCAGTAGTAATGAGAAATATAAATCAGTAGCAAACGAGTTTTCGCCATGGCAAGTCCACCACCGTTGGTAAACTATAAATTTAGAAAATAAATCAGCAGTAAACAATATCACGTCAATTCAATATAAGCATAAATCTTCTTTAGCTTCCACCCTAGATGGGGTTGGGAGGCTAAAACTTCCGGGTATCTTTTTTTCGGAGAGAGAGACACATCCAAACTAGGAAGTGTTCAAATAGTAAAACTATAGTATTAGGAGAGAGAGAGATCCAAACTAGGAAGTGTTCAAATAGTAATACTATAATATCAAAAGAACACACAGCTTTATATCACATAAACAAATTTCAATGCTGGTTTCCTTGGTACTTTCTCTTTTGGCATTGACACTGATGTCTGTTCTTTTTCATTTTCTTTGGTAATATGCTTATCTTTTTTGGTTGCTATCCTACAGTCAACACCATTCGAAAGTAGGATACAAATTAACAAGATCATAATATAAGGTAGCTCTAGTTTTTCTGTCTCTAAATTTTGTTGAACTATCATATAGGAGTTTCACAAATATTTTACTCCATAAAACTTTTTAGATACCAATTCTACTAATGCTGAGATGAAACTTCCTTACAAGCACACAACATAGACAACACACAATTTTATGTCTAGTACTACACATTTGCACGTTTGTGCCTCCTCATTGCAGATTTTGGTTAGTAATATTCCAAAGCGTTGGCACAACATCAACATCGCCCCCCCCCCCCCCCCCCGCAAGCTATGAAGGAGGGCTACGTGGCATTTTGATTAAGGCAGAAGAAAGGTGTACACAACTCCACAAGTACAGGAAGGACCCAACCACATCAACTCGTCAATAAAAAAAATGATAGTATTACGGAAAATTACAATGGTTCCTTCCCCTTTCTATCCCTAAAACAGCCATCCGTTTTAGTATGGCAGGCCATCGAGAGAGTCATTTAGCAAAGAACAAAGCTGACATTGAATGTCCAAATGTCAGAAACTATAACAACCCACTGTGGAACCTTTTCAATTACACCCCGTTTGGAAGTTGGTATTGGGGGCAAGATATTGGAATTGGCAGCAGTCAGCCCCCAATACAGCTGTTTGGAGGAGTTTGGCATTGAGGGACGGCATTGGCAGCGAATACCGTGGGCTTTTCACGGACGCTCCCCACCAGCCCGTTCCAATTCAGACCCGCCGAGCTCTGTATTGCTCAGAATCGCACTCGCGCCCCTTCCTATACCGATTCACTTCCTCGCGAAAAAAGACGCGGGCTCCGAACGCGTCGTCGACAGAGGGAGTCAGCCTCTGCCGCCAGCCGACCCCTCGCCTCCGCTGCCCCATCTCCGGCGCAGGTGCTCGTCTGTCCTTCCTCGTGCTCTTCCTGCATCTCCTCCTTGCGCCGTTTTCCCTTCCCTCACTTGTTCTGCATCTCGATCCCCAGATCTCGGTGCCGGCGTCGCTGGCCCTTCTCCTTCCTCACCGTCAGCGTTGCTAGCCCCTCCTCCATCCTTGCAGCCAGCGTCGAACCCCTCCTTCCTCGCGGCTCGGCGCCGCCAGGCCCCTCCTCCTGCTTGGAGCTCGGCGCCACCGGCACATCCTCGTTCCTCACGGCTCGGCACAGTCGGCCCCTTCTCCTTCCTCGTCGGCGAGCCGTGCTGCCCCCTCTCTTGCCTCCTTCGCTGCTTAAGGCGGCGGTGTCGATGTCGGCCTGCTCGAGGGCGTCACCTCCCCCTCCGTCAACATGCCGACGAGTCACGCCACGCTCCCCTCACTCTGCAGTTGATGATGAGGCATGCTGTGAGGTCCCTTTGGTCGGAGTCGAGGGCCTCGTCATCGAGGTGCAGCACATCGTCGACGAGAATGGTAGGGGGCAGGTAGCGGTGGTCGACGGTGGGCGGGAGGGGAACAGTAAATTCCCAATTTAGGACATATACATCCAAACGTGAATTGGATTTGTGTATCTCATATAATTCCATCCAGTAATTTCTTCTCCATCCAAACAATGGCTTTGGTATTGCAACTCAAAACCAATACTAGTCTGGTTTGGCATTTGACACAATTCAATGCCAAGCCTCTCAATATCGACATCCAAACGGACCCTTAACAGTTTTCCAATTCCAAATGTTGGACTAATTAAACGACAACTCTGTAGTTTCTAGCTTCTTCTGCCGATTACATCTTCTGTCTGGAGGAAGGTGATGGAATTCTCTAACATCAAGTTGAAAAGAAAGCCAGGGGTCAGCTAATCATAGAGCCCTTCTTCATGCCATATGTCGACCAAAAAATCAACCATCTCCTGCAACAATTCTGCAAGTCAGAAGCTGGTAACATGATCCACAGATGAAAAGAGCATTTGCTCCGGGAACTTACAGATAGTGGGATTGGCTGTGGAAAACGCTCACTTGTTGACAAGAGATCATCATATGTTGTGCACCAACTGTGATGAGAAAGACAGAGTAGAGTTTACTTCTGAACCCAGCAAGATACATTAGATAATCTAACTGATTTGTTACAAGTTATAGCATCTAGCGAATAAACTAGCTGTCAGTAGCGTTAGTCATGAATAAAGGCTCTATGATTAGCAACCATTAGTCAAGAAGTCATCTAACTAGCATGAAACAACGACTATATGCTTTCTTCAGTATAAACTAACATCTCCAATTCGCTAGATGCTACTGACAGCTAGTTTAAGTATTTTTTCGCCAAAACAATACATCAGGCACTCATCATATCAGATAGCTAGGATATTAGCTTCAATACCTCCAATACCTCCTTTTCGATTTTGAGTAAATTCCCTCTATGCCATTGAAAAATACAACTCATCCCTTGTGTGCCACTGGATGGCATAAAGGGGATTTTTTTGTGTCTATGACATGTAGGGCCAATGGCATATAACGGATGGTATAATTCCAATGCATATAGGAATTGGCCGAATTTTTGGCTAAAAACAACTACACTAAACCAATGGGTTTATCTGCAGTGATTCTCAAATTATTAGAAACTCCACAGAATATTTAATAACCAACTTACCAAATACTCTCTCCATTCCAACTTATTAGTCATCCTAGGTGTCATTTTGAGTGTCTAAGTTCATGACCTCATCTATGAACCTAGACATATACTTGTCGAAATTTATAGCATATTCAATTAATCTAGTAAAAAGCTAGGATGACTAATAATTGGAACGGAGGAGTACATGCCATATAGACTAATTTATAGATTCTTGGAACATACTGTATATAGTGTTAGACAGAAAATTATGGTTCAGGCATATAAAAGTATCCAAATAGAAAATTATGATTCAGGCAAATGAAGATGACAGACCTTATAAACTGGATCTCGAGGTGCCTTTCTTGGAACTTCTGCCTGATGTCCAACCCATTGCTTTCTCATCTCTGCCCATGATATAGCAGCTGCAGAAACAAAATTTATAATCAGTCTGCAAATGAATTCTGGTATAAATTCTAATGTATTCATCTGTATCAACCAAAAAAGGGCACTAGACTATCGGTATTGTCTGAAACAACTGACCACATAATTTCACAGATAAAAAAAAAAGAAGCCTTACCTCACAAAATGTAAAGTAAACCATAAACAATGTTCTGTAAAATGAAATGATGCTACTACAATACTAAATGAGGACTTCTACATCATGCGGTTTTGATTATCATTCAAAGAAAAATAAGCCTACATATACAGTTCTTGTTCAGAGAGTAAAACAATTTGGGTACAGATTTTGTATTGGTACAAGCACAAATTGACATTGATTTTACAGACTGCATATCAAAGACGTACAATCTAATAGCTGAAACAACTACAGACTTATTGACCACATAATCAGGCTACCTTACTCAATCTACTTATGGCTAATAAGTATCCAAACACAGATACAATTTATTAAATATAAAACAAGTCAAGATACCAAGATTTCAAAATAAAATCATACCATGGTTGATAAATGATGTATCTACCCCGTTATCAATTGACATTTTAGAATCTTGACTATTGAGTTGGGAATAGACGAGATATTCCCTCAAGAGAAACTGATATGCTAACATTGTTCTCCATTGCTTCTAAATTCGATTGCCATTGTCTTCTGTTTCCAATAGATGAATACTGAGACATCTTTCCTAAAGATCCTTTCAATTTAGAATTGAGAAGTGACTGAGATGCGTAAATTACCAATACCAACCACTGCTCTGCATGAAAATTAAACATCAGATGTGCTGGAGGAGGAATTACTCAAGAGACGCCATTCAGTTGCTCATATACTGCATTTCAAACATAAGCTTTACGATGTGTCGATTCATATGGTCATAATGAATTTCTCATGTATAATTGAAGAGCACCTACCCCATATAAGCTCAAAGAGGATGTCATGCAAACACCTCAGCCAATCAGTGTGCCGGCAGAACCATTTAACAGGTGAAAAGTTATATCTTTTTCATGCTTCAGGTATCTATTGCATAGCACAATAATTTCTGAAAAGAAAATAGGTAGTGTTATAGAACTCAGCTTAAATAAGATATATATCCTGAGAAATATGAAGTGGCACACAATAAATCTGCGAGAATTCTGCCGTGGGTATGCCATTCTCAACATTTTCTATATGAAAAGTATGTAGAGAAGAATATGCATGATAATAAATTTGTCAATATTCATGAAATGGATAGATTTAGTTAGAGCCTCGTAATGTTCACATGGAAACCATCCCACATGACAGTCATTCATACAGTTGTTGGATGCTTGTTTAAGCATCAAATATTCAGGACATAAACATGCCAAATTGCATTGTCTTTCCCACTCGAAAAACATGTTTCCAAGTAAGAGTAAAGCTGCGGAGTACATAGTGAAGTGAAAGATGGAGGCTGATCGTTAGAATACTATCCTTGTTCTTCCCTCTCAAATTTGGTTATGATCAATGTGCCCACCTAGCTAAGTAGGAATAATAAATGACACAATCCATTGTAAGATGGAAGGAAGATAGATTTTACTCTCCCTAGTTTCTGGTGAATAGGATAAAAACTATTTCAATTATTAAGACTTGTCTCTCATTCGCATGAAAACCAAAAATTGCAAAGGAGCAGGACTTCATAAAGTCGATGTTCTAAGAATGGAATATTCCACTGTTTCAGCAGACGAAAATCACACAATCAACAGACTTCTATAGATTTTTTATCCACTTTTCCTAGATTCATTCAGAAAACAAATTCTATCTAAAATCCAAACTTCCGGTCCAGTTCAGTCTCTTAATCACATGTAACTGGATACATTGGAGTGTGTATGAGTATAGAGACAACATGCAAATATGCGGACCTTATAACCCATGATTTCAAGTGCTATGATATGATAAGTAAGAATGTAGGCTTCTCTATAAGTACTGAAGAGGGAGGAATTAGATGAATCTGACCACACTGCATACCCTAACTTGATCAGAAGCAAGCAAATTTTCCCCTATAGTGACACAGCAATCCAACGTCAATACCAAGTGTTTTTTTTAGAGAAATCGCTTCGGGAAGAGAGGGGGGGGGATGATTATCCCCACCTGCATATTTTCCACTGATACCAGGGTTTACCCTGGGAATGGACGGTGCAGGCACCACATACAGTATGTCTAGTAGCAGGTGATTACACAGAGTTTGGCGGGAGAGAGGAGTAGCAAAGAAACATGAAGCCTGCAATTACAAGTGAATTTTGTAGCATTCATGTGATAACACATGTCGACTTAGAAAAAAGGAAAAGTCTATTTTTCACCCTTCAATTGTTACAAAAAGTCTGATTTTCAAACCTCAAACACAAAACCGGATACTAAAAGACCCCTCCAACTAATCCCAAACCATGCAAATTGGCCCTTTAGTGGTTTTGAGGGTGGTTGGTTCTTTCTAAAAATAGCAGAATACTATTTAAACTTAAAAAATCATAAGTAATTCATTTTTGAACCCAAAAAATATGAAATCAGTGCCAAAAAGTTTTCTTAAAATGTAACCAACCTATTGGCACACACCATTTAATGTTATTTGTGTATTATATATTTATATTATAGTGTCTTATTTTTTAAAAAAAAATAAATAAAATAAAAAAAATAAATAGGCAAATAACTTCTAATGGTGCACCAACATGTAGGTACATTCTTAGAAAAACATTTGCACCAGATTCTAATTTTTCTAGTTCGAAATAAATTTGTTATGACTTTTTTAATAACAAAATTATTTTTAATTTTTTTGGAAAATACAAAACCACCTTCAACCACCCAAGCGGCCAATTTGCCGGTTTGGATAGTTGGAGTGTGTTTAGTGTCCGGTTTTGTAATTTGAGGTTGAAAATCAGACTTTTAATAGTCAGAGGGTGAAAAATAACTTTTTCCTAACTCTAAGCAAAATTCAATTCCAGCTAACGATCAAACTAATTGTCATTTACCCATTGCCCATGCATTACTGAAAAAAAAAACATTTCCAAACCACGCCGATAAATTATCGGTTCCCTTGCGTCCTCCTCTAATTACTCCTTCGCAACAAATCTCACTTCACGGTTCGCATATCCACCCACCCACCATCGATTGCACCAAATCTAGCAGCTGGGTACCAGCAGCATTAGAACTACCTAAAAACATGCGGCGCGCCAGAGATAACCACGAGCAACCAAAACAACCCTGTTCGCCTCGGAGTCGCGCCAGGAGCCCAGGATTTCCATGCAATCCGCCCACGGATCG
>JACEFO010001045.1:0-37829 GCA_015342445.1 Digitaria exilis
CTGCATCGGCGGGGATTCGCCATGAACTGCAGCGTAGAGGCCAAAGCCATCGGCGTTCCGGAGAGCCATCCACCGGACATCCGCCCGGCCGCCGCACTCACCAGGAACAATGTACGGCACGTGCAGGTCCTCCACGCTGCTCTCGTACACGCCGACGTGCGCGGCAGCCTTGCGGTCGGGTAGCACTCGAACGGCCCCCTCCGTACCACGCGACATGGCTCAGGGATTTCTCCGCGTTGAACACGATGCCAACCCGGGGAAGGGGAGGGAGATCGGCCTTGGGATTTACCTCGTACTCAAGAACTATGTCGCCTGACTCGTATATCCGGCAGAGCATGTTCACCTGGAAAAGGATGGAGTCGGAAGCTTGTGGAAGAGCAGTGGTGTCGGGCTTGGGTAAGTTCCCAGGAAGACCATAGTAAACTGAGGAAAGCTCCACAGTGTTGTCCGGCAATTCCTTCACAGAAAAAACTGGCTGCTGTAGAACGAGACGTTATCGAGGGATGCTTCTCTCCATCGCGAAAAATAGGGCTTGGAGTAGGAACCTCCTTTGTCATTGTCAGTTGGCGCGCGCCAAAAACATGGGAATATCCCCTTGCTCATAAGCTCAACACCGTTGACCTGTTAATTAACCGTAGCAGTATTAGTATCAGACTTTGACGCCTTTTCTTTTTTGAGAATTTCCCTGATTTTCTTAAAATGGAGCAAGATGGAGACACTGACCTTCCAACTGTCTATTGTTCCCAGGTGACTGTTCACTTTGATTTGCCACGCATTATTCTTGCTGATGATTACACTATCACCAGTGCGTTCACAGACCACAGGGCAATTGGAGGGTGCTATTGCCTGAAGATTATAGTATTAAGCTTTAAGATAATGCAGAAAAATGAGTAAATAGTAACATGATCAGGCTGAGAAGACATACCTGGGGAACAAAGCCATTTTTCTGAGGTAAACAAAGTTGTGCTGAAGCCAATAGATGACCTTCTTCAGCCCACAGTGTTGATGCCTCTGTTTCACACTTACAGAAAAAAATACTTCTTGACTGCACACATACTCCATAGTGCAAACCAAGGTGATGATTCCATGTTGATAAGGTGACTATC
The DNA here is from genome assembly GCA_015342445.1 of Digitaria exilis. Classification (NCBI taxonomy): domain Eukaryota; kingdom Viridiplantae; phylum Streptophyta; class Magnoliopsida; order Poales; family Poaceae; genus Digitaria; species Digitaria exilis. Next base: position 1,107 of record JACEFO010001045.1, read on the forward strand.
TGCGGTGCTAAAGTTGGAACGTTTAATGAACCATAACCCAAGATGCAGCCATCTCCTTGAAGAACCCAATTGAAGTCCAAAGCTTCTGTTGTCAGTAAAAAGTGTCTCTATTTTCAAATCTGTAAAATAATAGGGATTGTGATAGAGGCAAAAAGCACACAAGAACATGATGGCTACAAAATATCAACCAGAAGATTACCTAAGAGCACCGTGTATTTTGCTGATTGATATTTTGATAGGGCTGTATAGGTATATTAACCTTCTGCAACCAGAATAAATTTGGTCAACTAAGTTGGCAATCCAGTGGCTTTGAAAGCAAAACATTTTTCCCTAGTATTTCCAGTTACCATGAACAGCTGGTGTGAATGTGTCCACGATCAGGCCATAAAATGCCATTTGAAGCAAAAGTTCAGGTCATTTGGAGTATCTCCAAAGTCACCACCGTAGTAGCCCCAAAATTTGGATCCATCTGAATCCTCCTTTAGTAAACCCTGAAGAAGAAAAAAAAGGGGGGGAGCGGGGGGGGAGGGGGGGGGGGGGGAGCTTAGCACTGAGAAGCAATAAGGCATTTTGGTCATAGCAATGTACTAGATTAGAATGACATTTTTATGCAATGATGAAAGTTAAAGAAAGTCAGCTTGTAATGATATTTTTTTTCTATTTTTATCCACTAATCGATAGGACATAACCCGACTTGGTCCAATGAGACACATAAGGATGCCTAGGAGGGTTAGACACTAGAATAACACAAAGGTTATTATAAACATGCAATGGCATTTTCAGCAATGTGGACAAAAGGTCAAGAGCTTGAAAATAGGCCACAACCTGATCGACCCAGTCCCATATAAAACCTCCTTGGAGCCCAAAAGTGCTGTCTATGGCCATCCAATATGCATCAATGTTTTCCATTACTGTTCCCATAGCATGAGAATATCTTCAAAGCAAAAGGAGAGGAATTTTTTCTTTAATCGTGCTAATAAATATGAACACAGACAGAGGGAATCAAGTCATATATGTGAGGACAAAATTAGCATACTCGCAGAGAATTAGGGGCCTTGTCTCAGATGGGTCTTTTGCTATCTTAATAATATCCCAAACCCGCATATACATGGGGCATACAATATCTGTGGATGATGTTCTGGAACCACCTCCTTCATAATGGAGGAGTCTTGTTCGGTCCCTTTCACGAATCCATCTAGAAAAATGTTCGATCAGATGAGAAGATAGAGAGAGAAAATGAATTGTCAAAAGGAAGAATGTTTTACCAGACATGGAAGCATGATTAGGCCCATATGAAGACTCATTTCCAGGGACCAAACAATAATGCATGCATGATTCTTATCTCTCTCCACCATGCCAACAACACGATCAAGCATTGCATTTGCCCATATAGGTTTCTAGTGTAGGATGTTTGAAATGGCTATTTTCGTCAAAGCCATGTGTCTCAATGTTGGCTTCATCTATTACGTAAAGACCAAAAATATCACATAACTCATACCACTTTGAATGCTGGGGTAATGGCTATTTCTAACAGCGTTAATATTGTTTTGTCGCATCAAAATCAGATCTGTCAGAAATATAAAAAGATTGTAAAGACCTGAAGCTGGGGAGGCGATTAAATTAAACCAGAGAGATCATGAGTTTAAATGCTCTCAAATATGACAGAAAGATATCAACCTTGATCATGCATGCTTCTATATTTGTCTTTCCAAGGCGTGGATGGTGCTCATGTCTGTTGACACCTCTTAGTACAAACAGGACATCCATTGACAAGCATTTGCTTGTGTGCTAGGACCACATTACGAATGCCCACTTGGCATGATTCACACTCAATAAGCTTCCCATTGGCATCTTTAAGGAGAACAACAAGTGTGTATAAGTTGGGCTGTTAAAGAGGAAGAATAGTTAAAAAAAAAACATATCTTTATACAGTAGAATTATAATGGTACAGCTTGGGGGTAGAATTTCCCTTGGATTAAATTTCTTACATGTTCACTAGACCAAAGTTTTGGATTTTCTATTTTTCCACCAAGAATGTAACCATGAAAACCATGACAAGGACTTCCAGTTTGCTTTGGCTTCGGTTTCAAATTGATCACATTAGCAGATGAAAGGTCAGCGTTTAAACTGTTAGATAGTCTAGAATTATCATATAGTGCTGCTTCGATAGACAAAGTTGAGACATGTTCCTGGTCTTGCTTGTGTGAATCAATTTCCACCTCAACCTGGCATATAAAAAACATTAAAAGCGAACTAAACTACATATGATCTCAGAATAAAATGTTTTCTTGGCGAATGCAAAATCAGCAGCTACAACACCTGGATCTTGCCACATGAGAAAACAACAACAGGAAATGACTAATGAGTTGCCCTAGAAAATGTGTTGCTAGCTGTCTGATGCTGAAAAGGCAGGGCACACAAATCTAAAGCAAGATAAGCAAGCACCAAACTACATAAGTATACGGTGTTTGGTGGTTGTGTAAACAATGTAATATTCTACATACTTATCAGTTTACAAGTCCTTTAGTGATTCAATAGTTGATTTGATTGGTCGTGAATAATAGATATAATTTACGAATCAAATCATCTCCATTACCCAATTTGCATAACCTAATAACCCTTCCAAGTGGGAACTAGAATTACCTCAATATCAGCTAAAGTGAAATTATCATCCATGGTTGCTTTGAAGAAGTAATCTGTGATAAAAATCTGCAAAGAAAATTTTAGCACTTATTGGCTCAGAAAATTACGAGAAATAGATCAAACAAATACAAAATGTCAGTGCAAAGTACATGTCAACTTGTCAAGAGGTTGATGACTTGATGGATAACTTGCAGATATTGGCTCAGAGAAAAGTCCAAGCTTAGTATGACCTACTATCAGTATGCCCATATATTTTTAAAAGTTGCAAAAGAACAGCTAGAAATTTGTTTAATATCATGGAAGATTCAAAGAATAACCTGTGGCTTCGATAGTAGTAGAACATCCCTGTGAATACCAGATAACCACCAGTGGTCCTGGTCTTCAAGATATGAGCCATCACTCCACCTCATAACTTGAACAGCAAGAACATTTTCCTTGCCTGAATCACAAGGATGACAGCAATCCGTAACTTCAAATTCAGCAGGAAGCCTACTGTCCTGGCTGCATTGACACATCAAGCCAACATTCAACAAACAATCGAATACAAATCTATGATATCCAGCATAGGTCACCTCAGTTATGAGCATTGTAAAACACATTCTGTGCAATTAAAAAAACTTCAAGGATCTTCTGCTCTCAAATATTTCTATCATCTGGAGTTCTGGAGTAACACTCCATAGTAAACATCGATTCATCATCAAATTGGGAAAAAAACATGGTTGCCAACACCCCCACACACCTAAATCACAAGCAACGTTTTAGCACGTAACCCAAAATTTCGATAGAACGTGGTTAATTTATTTTATAGAAGGGAAAACAAATAGAGAAATGTCAAGAAGACATACATGTCAAGAATTTGATAGCTAACTTATGGTACCATTCAAAATGCTATGTTCAAACAGAAAAATAGAACTGTATACATCAAAGCATTTCGATAGCACCAAGAAAACATGATTGTAAGGTTGGGAAGAATCTTTGCTTCTTCAAATAGAATGTGAAAAATGTTAACTTGGAACTTAATTGCTGAAATACCTATATGTGTAACATGAAACATAAATTTGTGAGAATCCGATAAACAACTCATGCTGCCAAATTGCCTCATTTAGAAACTTTTGAAGTAGAGAATGCAAAACATATTAGTCAGATATTTAAACAGTGATACAAAGAAAATATTTCAACAGATCCATTAGCAATAATTAAGTGAACAAGGACTTAGTTTAGTAGTTTACCATCCAAGTGTTAGCTTGATAAATCGTTTATACTGTGGATTACAGATTAAAATGGAGTACAAGGAAAAAATCAATGTGTTTCGCTTTCTCACCTGTACCCAATCGGTACCCCATTTACCCAAGCAAAAAGGCAGAATCAACAGCTTCAAAGTGCAGCAAGATCCTCCGACCTATCAGAATTCACAATCAACTCAGAATAGCTCAAAATGATGGGGGAGTGTCAGTTACACCAGTAAGTACTACATCCATGTAAACATCAGGAACAACAGTGTTATGCATGTCGAAGAAAGGTAAATGCTCAGAAAATGCCATAAGCATCCTAGGAGACAAAGGAATAATATAGCAAAGAAAATAAATAGAGAAATATCAAATATGTGTTGGTTAGTGTGTCCAAGGAGTAATAGCCATGCCAAGCTATAAACTCCTCAAGAACCACACAAACATTGTAAAATGATGGACAGAGAACTTGACAAGCACGCCACTGTCAGAAATTTTTTTCCAAGTTAAAGGACCAGATATCCCCTGAAACTAAACAAATATTTATATTGACAAGGTCATTCAGGAATTGGATACTGCATTTTATCTAAAATTCGTAGTATTAAGGCAACTTATGCTAGTTGATATGCGACATAGGATTTGGAAAACTGAGGATACAAAAAAAAAGGTGGTAACTAGCACCAACCTATCACAGATGCTGTAAGTGAAGAGAAAAGTACAGAATATTATGTGGAAAACGTACCTTTCCATTCTTTTGGGATGTGAAAAACTGTCCTGTAACAACCAGTGGGATTATCGCTGGTCACAAATGGTGGGTTTATTGGGAAAGGATACGTGATATTTGTGTAGATTGGATGGTCAAACCCATGCATTTGCCAATTTGAGGGTACTGCAAGCAAGTTGGCGTTCACATCAGAGTAAATTTCAAATATGCGAAAAAGAACATGACAAGCGACAAGCACTGTCTGAACTAAAAAGCATGCTAAGAAGGCAAGTGAAGTTGTAGCACCATGCCTGGTAAAGCCTCCCAATGTGAATCGTCAAAGTGAACATCATAGAATTTCTCCGGGACACTTTCTGCTGAAGGAGCCAGAAGGAATTTCCAGTATCCACTAAGAGATTTAGTGTATGGTAAGCCCTTGGACCAAAGAGCAGCACTTTCTAAAGCACTGCGAACCGCATCATCGTTCCATACAGCAGTGCCAGCATCGAGATAGTCCACATTCCTCCGTTCATGCCAATACGTCAGGGCTCCTGTCACAGGAAAGAAAAAAAGAAAGAAAGAAAGAAAATTGATTAAAACAGTTTAAATTCATAAAACAATCACCCTTGAAAGACTGAATCTGCTATAGAAAGAGCGATTCATATTCTACCTTCCACTGTATCCTGTGAGCGCAATGGTACATGCGCCTCACGTTTTCTCCACTTGAAGAATGATGGGTCCTCCCAAGCTTTATATGAAGGGTTGGAGGGAGGAAACATGGCACCAGCAGAAGCCACTGCCATAATGCTCACACGGGGGTACCTCTTTCCTCAAAATGAACTGTCACAGACATACATGTCCTGGCAAAAAAAACATGAAAAATACCATCTCAAAATATTGCAGAACTGCACATGGTATGGAGCTTGCGAGTGCTGCAAATTGGACCATGCAAAGCCATCTAATTGATTCCTGGATTGTGCCACTGCAGCAATTGACACATCAACGACTTTGAACAAGGTACAGTGCGGTCAACTCCCCACTAAACGAAACCCCCTCAAAGCCGCGGCCAATCTGGTCGTCGCCGCAGCTCTTGAGGATCGACGCCCACCCCTCCCTAATGAATCCAACTTCAAAACCTCGCGTCCTTCTTCCCCAGTCGCGGCCAAGAGGAGGATCATCATACGATCCCATCCTAGATGGATCCTTGATCCAACATCAAACCAATAAAACATAGAAAGCTATAGCAACTCCATCCGGCGATGGGGCGGTTTCCAGATGGGGATTGGTGCGGTACCTGCGGCAGCGATGGAAGAAGGCTGGAAGAGATCGACCAGTGCTACAGGGAAAGCGGGTTCCGTGACGGAGTGTGCTAGAATTGGGATTACAGTTTCACTCACTGATGCGACGAGTGTTTGCTTCCTCAGACCAGATTTCGCAATCGCATTATTTTATTTTATGACTCATCTTCACATCTTTTTTTTATAGAAAATGTAAGTGAAAGTATAAATTCAAAGAATTGTGGCTGAAAACGAAACAGTAGAAGATCATGGGGCGAGGCGCCGTGGAAGTCTAGCTCGAGAGGGAGCCGAGGATTCGTACCAGGCAGGAGCGACAGAAGACGGCGCAGGCAGCAGGAAGGAAGCGATCGACGAGTGACCTGGCTGTGGTCTGTGGATCCTCTCTAGTCTCTACTCCCCCGATGGGATTTGGATAGCGGAGCGGATCGGGATTACTGCGAATGACGAAGAGCTCCACTTCGGATTGGATTGAACAAGTGTCTGTTCCTCGTCAGAGGAAGGCGACTGTCGCATCGGGAGAGTCCAGGACGCTACAGTGTCTGTTCCTCGGACAGATATGGGCCTGGACCATTTCGGGACTGGTGGCCTTTGAAGGCCCATGAATCAAAGGAGGCCCCCTCGCTACCCAGCAGTCACACACATGACATGGCCCATGAAGCGAATGTATTATACAGGTGGGCCAGCATGGTATTTTATCCATCTGCCCAGTTTATATTAACAAAAAAAAAAAGAAACAGAAAATTGGATTGCACTTCGCGAGTCGCACAAGAAATACATACTATTTTTCTCAAAAAAAAAGAAAAATATCTTGACCTTTGAGGGGGAAAGCGCAAAAAAAATATCGCAGACAGTTAAGGTCTTATTTTCAAAAAAAAAAAAATGAAAGATCAAAATAATATTGGCACATAAGCATATGCGTTAATTGTTCGTTGGCCAAGATTAGAATCCCTTGTTTCAGCAGAAAAAAAAAAGATTAGAATCCCTTGTGGCATTGTCCGGTCGTCGCGGCCATGGCCCTACCCGACCCCAAAGCAAAGCACAAAGGAGGTAGCAGCAGAAAAGCGCGAAAACGACAAGCGTGGTACGCCAAATCTCGGAAGCAGTTTGCCTGCCCATGCATGCAAATGCAAAATTGCAATCCTCGCCTCTCGCGGCCGGCCGGCAAGGCTGTCATGACTCATGACAAGCGAACAAGCGAGGGCGTCGCGGATCACATGCCCAGCAATTTGCAGCGCAACTTGGAGGCCAGGACAGATGCCCAAATGCAACGCATCCTCATCACACCATGCGTGCGTGCGTTCATGGATGGGCTTCTTCCACTGAATTTAATTCAGTTGAGCATTCAGGAACTCGTTTTCTATTTCAGCCGGTGGCGGTGCGATCACAGAGAGATCTCCGGAAATTAGTAGCTTATTCGATCCGGGGTGATCCTGCCGGATCTTGCCCTATTCCCAGCCAACCGCCCGTAGTTGCTTTGATGCTGCCAACGCCTCCATACTCTAATGCCATGCCAGCATGGCACGCGTACGAAACAGTGTCTGATTACCTTTCTTCTTTATTGTATGTATCATATAATATACCTGTTCTCATCTTATCAGATTCATCAATCATCCTGTGTGAATCAAACGTTTCTTGCAGTTACATTCCAGTCCTGGCAATTTTGTTCAGGTCAAGTTCATTCAGACGATCTTGTTGCGTCTGAATGGAGATTTGTCTGTGTCCCTCAAACGTTGTTTTGAGTGGACGCATATCAGATCGGCCTGGACCACGTTGCCTCCACCAATGTCCACCTTCTTCGAGCTGCCACTGCTTCTCTTTTTATCAGCTCAACAGTGGAACCAAGAAAGACATGCAGTAGATGTCACAACACTATTTTCACATGGAAAAATAAGAAATGGGCCAAACTATAATAGACCAGATGAGTAAACCGATTGATCCGTCGACCAGTGCAAAACACATCACAGACTTTGAGCCAGTCAGTGGCGGTAATAAGCCATCATCAAATTGAAATTAGCCTAAACAAGAGCATGCATCCAAGGCGCTGCCTTTATCTACAACTTCCTTTCCCCCAGTCTCCCTTCATCTTTCTAACGAACACACAAGGGTGTCCCTGAGCACAACAAAATTTGCAGGCCGAAGCAGCTACTATATAAGTATGCCGTAACTGTTTTCCACTTCGAGCTAATCCCCCATCCTCCATCCTCCCAAGGAGCTTCCATCATCCATCCCATGACCAACTTGCCCCTCCGGAAAAAAAAAACAGCAAAAGAAAAAGGAAATTCTTAGTAGGAGGGGTGTCCTGGTTGGTTGATCAATTCAGTTGCCGTTTTCAGGTCTCCACTGCCAGGCTGCTATTGGACAACCTTGGCTTGGTGCTCTCCGGTGACGTGAGCCCCTCCTGCTGCTCCATGGCCGCCGCCTTCCTCTTGCTGCTGCTGCTGCCATTGCAGTCGCTGATGCTTATTCCGTCAGCGATCGCCTCAACCACGGCTTCCTCCGGCTTGGGCGCCGGCTGTGGTGGTGGCTCCAGCTTCTGCTCGGGCTCTGGCTGTATCTGCGGCTGACACTTGGGTTGCTTCCTTTTCAAGAGATGAGACTTGAGCTTCTTCATGTCGGCGAGCTTGACGGGTTTCAGGAAGAACTCCTCTGCGCCATCTTCCAAGCACCTGAAATTCAGGGAATCGTTAGCGAAAAATTGGAGGGAAACAGATTGCGTGGAAGTGGAAAAATCCTCTCCTTTCCCCCTTTGGTTTCTCCGCTGTCCGCTCCGAGACGAGTGTTCACATCACTCCAAGGACAGGGCCACACATGTCAGAGATCTTTGCTACCACAAGGAAAAGATCCGGTCACTTGAATTTCAGGGCCTTTTGACTCAGCTCAGCGCATGATCGTGGAGGCTGCTATAATGAATGCCCACCCATCCCCCCTATTTCTATTTGCCCAGAAATTTTGACTACCGGACAGTGACAAAAAAACAACTACAAGAGCTCGATAAAGAACGAAATATATGCAGTATATATATCTAGTGTGTGTATATATATATATAACTTTTTGCAATAAATCCGTTCGGGGTGTGTGTGTCCGAAAGATTTTGTGAGATCTTGGCCCACCACAGCAAGGCACTGAGAACCTTTCCTATGCTTTACATCGCTGTCACCAAGATATGCCGATCTATGCATGAAAACACAGGGCATTCATTGCCACTCCAATCCCACCCTTCCATTGCACAGCAACGTCAAGGGAGCTGTTCTGGGGAATTCCTGGACTTTTCCCTCACTTTGCCCCGTCAAATCACACTACTATACTCCTCTTTTGTTCTCATCTGAAAAAGATCAAATCATCTATATTTGGCTGCTATCTATCAGCTTTTGTTTGAATTTAACTGGACACCTGACGAAATTCAAATTTTTTAGGTAGGCAGCAATATTTCAGCCAGCAGAGAGATGAGCTAGATGTACAGGAAAAATGAAAAGCAAAGTTTTGCAGGGATTTCTATTCGCTTGCAATTGCAAGCTTTAGGCCTATACTAACAGGCTAGCCAGCCTTAAACTACTACTACAAGGCACAAAATTCAGAGGCAAAAGTTGAAAATCTTTTAGTGCTCCAACTAGTTAAGAAATCAATCCCAACGCCTGAAGAAGCCTTTTTTGCGAGCACTAGACTAAACAATCCCTCGGCCTCAGGCATTCAGCCATTCTATTCTTTTAGGCAAAACTGGTAATCTGCTATGATGGAATTATATTCCTTGTGCTCCCTAGATTACCCCCACCCTTTCATTCACCATGATATATGCATGTGGTACGACACTGCTAATCAGTTCAGAACCAAGCAGGAGGCCAACAGTAAGAAGCCAATCATTTTCATCTGCTGTACCTCAGGCCAGAATCCATGTGCATACTGATTCTATGGGTTTAGAACAATCTTGTAGCTGTGAACTGGTTAAACTGTCCTAGCTAGCGGACCAACATGATAAATGCTAGTAGATAAAAATAGGACGGTTAAAGTGAGAGAAGGTTTAAATTGAATGCAGTTTTGAGCTCACCTGTTGATCCGGGCAGGCACATTCTCAGACGACATGATCACCACAGGAATGTCCTTCAATGAGGAGGACCCCTGGATTCCAAAGTTGGCAAGCAAAGAAGAAAGACAATTTTACTCGCGCTGTCGTAGTGGACCATGATTTATACTAGTATTTATGAAGGCCCAAACACAAGACGGGAAAGGAATTTAAAGGCCGTGTGGGGCGAATCTCTCACCTTCACCCTCTTGAGCAGATCATACCCAGTCATGCCCGGCATGCAGTAGTCAGTGATGATGAGATTGACATCAATATCCTGCAGCAAGAGGGAGGCAGACACGTGATTGATTGGTCACTCACGGGGCCAGAACAGAGAGAGAGACCAATCGGAGGAGCAGGAGACCAACCTGGTGGTCAGGGGAGGAGGAAGAAGGCGATGATGCGTCGTCCGCCTCGTCCCTCAATCCCAGCAGCTCCAAGGCCTTGCTCCCGGAATCGACAGTGGTCACTGCACAAGGATTCAAAAGAGATGAGGAATAATTGCGATAAGAAAGAAGAGAAGAACATTTAGTCGCATTGACCTTGGTAGGACGAGTTCTTGAGCAGCCTCTCGATGAGCTTCCTGTCGATGATGCTGTCGTCCACGGCGAGAACGTGGAACCGCGACTCGGCGTCGACCACCGTCATGGCCCCCCTCCCTTGTCCTCGAGTTTGTTGGTTGGGGAAGAAGAGCGTCCGTCCGTCTGTCTTCCCTTTGTGGAGTGGAGGTGTTGCTTAGCGGCGGCTAATGCGGCATCTCGGTGGAAGGGCAGGAGGAGGCGGTGGAGGATATAGGAGGAGGAGGCGACTCTGATCCATCACGGCAGCAGACCATCGCCTCGCCTCGCCCCCGAGGAAAGCAAGATCCGACCGGATCACGCGGCCGAATCTCCACAGCAAATCGGCTCCATGATCGTCCTCCGCTTTTCGCTGTGGTCTCTGCCTCCGATGAGTTGGTTCTTGGCTTTGGTGTGGTGTGGATGGCAAGCAAGATGGGGTGTTTATGGTGGAGATCGGAGGCACGGCGCTAGGCCGAGGAGGTCGCTGAGATTCGTGTCGTGTGGGGCCGCGTTGTCAGGCCATTTGCCCCCAAGCCTAGCTTCATCCAAAACCAAAATGGCATGCATTTTCTTCAAAACAAAACCAAAAAATAGCAACTTCGCATGCATTGTTTGGCTGTGCCAGCACATCTAAGTCGTGCATTGGGGTTGCCCGTTTCGTTCACTTCATAGGGCGGGGGCGTAGACGATCGCCGTCTCTGCTGCGGTCAATTCTTTAACCGCGGGGGACGCAAAGCGAGGCCGCCTTGCCTTGCCTGTTCTTGTTCCAAGCAAAGAGGGCCAGCCAGAGCCAGCCGTCTCCTCTCCTCCTCGCCCCCCGCCCCGGTCTGGTCGCCGTCACGCTCATGGGCGGGGCCCGCGAGGATCCCGGGGAGATACGCTGACGTCACCGCGTGCCAACCCGAACCACCCACCCCTTCAGCGCTCCGTTCCGTTGCTCCTACCGATGCATACACGCAGCACGACTTTTCTCATGTTTCGTCTCTGCCGTAGCAATGTACAGTACCAGTACAAGTCTACGTGGCAGACCCAGGGTCGGTACGGTGGGGCCGTAGGAAAAGGACTAGTCGAGGGGTATCCATCTGTGTCTCTACCTCCTCCAGGTGGGCCCCGCGGCGGAGGTAAGACGAGCAGGCAGGCCCATGTGAACCGCGCGAGATCTGCCCCCGCCATGCCCACGCAAACAAGGCCCACGATCGTCGTCGTCATGACTTGCTTCTCGCCTAGTTCATGGAGAATGGACGGACGAGATCCACAAAGTTCCTGCCGCGGGAAGGCGATCATTATCAACGGGGAACACAATTAGCATATCCTTGCTGAGCCCTAATTATTCCTTTTTTTCTTTTCAAATATTGGCCCTACTATATTCTTCAAAGGCCGCCGGAAAATTTATTCGTCAAACGAGACCTTTTTTCTCTTCTTCCTCTCGGCAAATGATTTGCGGACACGATGAGGGGAAGACAGGGTGTGTGCTATTGAGTACTCCATCGAGAACCTTAAAAGGTCGGGGTCAGCACTAATCCTCGGCTCATTTTCGTGGACCGGGCTTGTTCGGATCCATCGGATTCAATCCGGCCCCGAATGATAAATATAACAAAAAATTTATAATAGGTACATTTAGAGACCGAGATCTATTTCGGGTCATAAACTAATTTATTCGTGATGGATACATCAAGAGACCTAGAATGATTCCCCACCTCTTGACTAGTGAATTGATTCCTTCTCTTTTCGTGTCACTATGGTGTGTAAATTAGCTCTTGACCCGGAATGAATCCCGGTCTCTTATTGTATCTATCATAAATTTCATGTTATATTTTCATTCCCGGCCCAGATTGAATCCGATGTAACCGAACAAGCTCTAAAATTCTCCCGCCGATCCGGGCCTGTATTTCCCACCGTTTTTTAATTGCACGGCATCAGCGTCAGGGTGTTTATGCGGAGAGGGGGCAAAAAGGCAATGGGAAAAAAATGTGAGACACGCACGCGCCTGATGCAATGCGGTCTGTGGCCCATTTTGGATAAGTTAAAACCAAGTGTTAGTTGAATTATAGTACTACTGTACTTGTTAACTGGCTGGCCTATAAAAAAAATCGTTGTGACTATTTGGATCATTTTAAACTAAAATTAGCCAAATAGCTCGAATTGGGTGGATTCGACTGAACAAAAAAAACATCATCGATGCCTGATAACTTGGGTATTTTCTTGTATGCTAGAAAATAGAGCCTCGTGTTTTAAACAAAATTTGGAGGGAAAGAAATGTTTCGTCAGCCGTGTTGGTTCGGGTGTTTGACTTGTCCAAAACCGTTCCTTGGCCCTGATGCTGACGATCTCAAACTTCCTCCAACAAGGACACTTCTTGGTTTTAAAAGAAAAATCCGCCCGAGGGCGTTATTAGTTTATGAGAGAGTCTATGTATCTCGTGGGGACTGGCCCTTGGTTTCCAAAAGGGGCGGGCGAGTGATTAGAAATCGACGATAATCGAACTGGTTGTAGTGGCCTTTTTGTCTTTCTGCTGTGCTTGGTGTATCTCTCCTACTAGCAGTGGAGTTTATGGGCTGACGCAGGTGGAAGATACGGGACGGATACATTCACGAACCGAATCGCAGCACGCCTGCACACAAAACCTCGAACGGCGGTATTAAAAACTGCCAAGATTTGGCGACGTGACCATACAAGAACAGTGCGCCCGAGACCAATCACAAAAGGAACTGCGACGATCCGATCTGATCCGATCCATCCAATTCACCGATCTTGGCCCTGTTTAGTTTCGAAAAAGGATTTTTTACTTTCTATTCATCCTACTTACAAAACATGCATCCATAAAAATTTTTTTTTCATTTTTTCTATTCATCCTCCTCACATAACACACGTAATAGAAAAAAAAGTTCTTTTTTCTCCTCTAACACGGCCCTTATCTCGGTTGACAACGATGCATGCATGCTTCGTATACTAGTCCTAGTTTCTTTTCCTTTTTCCCCGGAAAGCCAAACCTCTATCGCTATAGCTCAGGACGACGTGATTTGATTTCACACAGTATTTAAAGCCGCGCATGATGCATGTATGCTCTTGGACATCTAGTTCTACCAAAGGGAATGGTTAATGGCGAGCAAACAGATGTCAACTTGCAATGAAGCGGATATGAAATTCGTACTCTCTTTTTGTTTAACCGAGCACGTGATCTGCGGTAAGGTTACAGTAGCTCGATGGCTTACTAGTAGTAGTCGGCTTGATCCAATCCAACACCGAGCAAAACTGCAAAACGCTTGTTTTAGGCCCGGGCGCCGCCCGGCCCTGAGGTCTGATCCACCACCCCCAGTCCCTCACCCACATCAGCTGACAGGACACTGAAGATTCCGCCCATCAGCTGACAGGACCCTAATCCCAGCGTTCAGCTGAAGCGCCCACTGCGGCAGAGCGTTTAGCAGGCAGGCAGGAAGGAAGGATCTGTCCTAATCCCAGCGGGTGAAAATTCCAGGCAGCAGAACTAGCAGTAATAAGCGTAGCAGGCCTTATTTAGATCGCCAACTTTCGTCAACTTATTTTGCTAATTTGTCACATCAAATATTTGGACACTAATTAGGATTATTAAACATAGATGTAAAATAAAACTAATTATATAGATGGACTCCACATCGTGAGACGAATTTATTAAGCCTAATTAATTCGTTATTAGACACTGTCATGCTACAGTAACCTGTCATTAAAAAGGCGCATGACGACACATATTAGGCTTAATAGATTCGTCTTGTGATGTAGAGTCCATCTATGTAATTAGTTTTATAATTAGTCTATATTTAATACTCCTAACTAGTGTCAAAAGAATAGATGTGACATTTCGCAAACTTTCGCCAACTTTACGACATCATCTAAACAAGCCATGAATCTCGTTCGGCGGATTTGATGACAATGATGAGGATTTGGCGACGACTGTACCTTGCCGCCGATGGAAAAGGACAAGCATGCCTCCGGCCTGGTGTGCTGCTGAGGTGAAACATCAGCAGATTCCTCACCGGGGTTGATACTGTGCAAGCGCAATCCCGCGGCTGATATTGACTGTTAAGGTCCCGTTTAGTTTAAGAATTTTTTTTAAAAAAATAACACTATTCATCTAATTTTTCTATGTTCATCTATCTCTCATATAACATTATTTATTTATAATGTTTTTTTAGATGTACAGTATTTTTTCGGAAAATCTTTCTCAATCACACTAAGAAACATCAGCCATATAGAATTACCATGTTATATGTCACATATGAGTGTCATATATGATGGAATATTAGGCCCATTAGGTGCTGCTATTGGGCAGCCATTGGGCCACTATTCCATATAGGAAAGTCAATGTGGTGTGAAGAGTTGGCATGGAGGTTTAGTACCACCTTGCCAAGCTAAGGTGGTGGAAGCCAACATACAAGGGGGCTCTGGTGAGAGACTCCAAGTGATTGAACTAAAGTAGAGAACACAAGCACGCGCGTGCGTATCGCGTATTTTCGCGTGATTATCACGTGACTTGTGACGATGTGCGATCGCGACGTGTTGATAACTGGTATTTCTCTTTTTGCGGTTCTTTTGTTTTGGCCCACACCGCCAACACCTAGACCGCCACGTGTGCCCTCGGAGCGGGATAAGCGCGAACGTGCGACGGCTCCATCGGTTCCACTTCGAGAGATACCAAAGGGCGGTTCCTGGATATCTGGCAGATCGAAAGACAGGCAGCGGTCCTCTTCCTCTTTAAAAGGAGATGTCCTGGCGACGAGGAAGGACTATGCCACAACTCGCTACTTCTCCACTGCTCGCGCCGCCTCCCAAGCTACTGCCGTCCCTTCGTCCGCCGTGCAGTGGATCAAGGGAGAGCGGTGTCTTCGGACCACGCCGGTGATTTGAAGACATGCACGGGTGCCGGCGATCAGGTTTCTGGGCAGCATTCTCGCGACCGCTCGTCACTGCTTCTCTCCAACCTCGTCCATCTCGCCGTCTAGCCTTCGTTGATCTCACGTGGAACCCACTGTGAGTATTCTGTTTGCATTTCTAATCTTCCTACGCATGCAATGGATGTATGGATCTGCTATTCAGTCGTATTCCTAGCATGTGTAGGGTTTGGTTATATTAAAAATTAATTTGAGACGCTAGCATGTGTAGGGATTGCTAGTATTCTTATCGGCATCAAATTAATCTTACACCATATTAATTTCTTAACAATATATTCGTGGTTACCGAGAAGGATATGATACTCACGTCGAGCTCGCTTCCACTCACAGAAAATTCAAATGCTGCGGCCCCACTTGGCTTAATGTAGTTCGCATGTGGATGAACAAGGGATCGGTGACTCCGGATACTGCTCACATGGCTAGGCTGGTTGTGCTACCGTACGTCAAAATCAACTGAATTTGCATCATCAGTCATCAGTGAAAGTACTAGAGTACACAGCGCATCGCGCATGCATTCTCGCCACAGAGACCGATCGCCAAGTGGAGTCGACTGCCGCGGCGGGCAGGCGCCGTTCGCCGCACGCCGATACGCCATGGCTCTGACGGCGGAACCGTGGACCTTTCTTTCCTTTGTTTTTTTTTTCCCTTTCTGCTGCCACGCGCCGTGGTGCGGTGGCCGACGAGGCTACGGCGTGTGGAAGGGCAATGCCAGCCACCGTACGTGGTGGATCGGATCGCCCTCGCCGCGCGCGCACGCAAAAGATTTCGATCCCTCTTTTCTGCCTGCGCGCCGCGGCAATCGATCTCCCGTCCGGACGCTTGGGGCTTGTTTGTTTCTTGCCTGAGTAGCTGCCTGAGCCAGGCAACCAACCTAGGCCGTCGATTTTCTCGGCCTGGGGTCACTATCGCTGACTGGAGGCTGCTGCCTGGCTCCACAGGACTCGAACCAAACAGACCCTTGGTGCATGCATAGCAATCCTCACCGGGCAGGGAAAAAGGGCGCGTGAGTGAAGGGGAAAAGGGACACGAGGCAGTAAAAGCTGCGCCCGGGGCAGTGGATACGTGTTAGCGATCGAGAGGAGGTCAGGTACTCAGGTGTAGGGCGCGCGGGAGACCACGGCCCGGCCGGCGGGCGTGCCCTCCCGGTGCATCATTTTCGGCACGAGACCGCTGCGCTGAGCATGAACCCCATGATTGCTCGTGATCGTCCTCACCCCCGGCTTGGCAAAAAGAAAAAAGAGAAGAATCGATGCTGTGTGCCGTGTTCGGTTCATGAGGTGTCGCGCGCGTCCGATAGCGAGCAGATTTATTTTTACGCCTCGTGTCTGCCGCGCCTCGCGCTCGCATCGCAGGGAGGGAATCACACGAAAAACACCCACGACCCATCCATCCAAACCATGATCCATCAACAAACTGCTGGCGTCCGGGGCTATTTTATTCTCGGCATGTATGGGGGGGCTGTTCTGCCTCCTTTCTGCCTGTTTGTCTCGACAGATTTGCCTTTCTTCACATGTCCCGAAATTATGCTTATGAGTACGAACCGGACGTCGTACGTGCATTACAGCGGATGACGATGGATTAGCTTAACTCGTGCTTTTGTCAACATGCATCCACCCGTACCGTAGCGCCTCTCTCTCTGTTTTTTTTTTATCCGAGACGGACGGAAAGGAAAAGGGTTTCTCTTCGCTTCCTGACTCCCTTCCTTTTGGGGGTGCGTCCGTCGGCCACTCGTACATCGCCGCGTAAAAAAGGACATGCCAGTCACCGGGACCAGAGAGGAAAAAAAAAAAAAGGGAACTCTGCTGAGCGTGGCGTGGGCAACAAAAAAGATGGCATGCATTGTGTGCGCCAGTCAGGCAACGGATGAAGAAGTTCTGAACGCGGCTTATCCAGCCCAGCGGCAAAAAATTCTTTTATGCGCAAGGAAGGAAGGACTCTGAAAACCTGGTTGGGCTGGGCCGCTTGCACAACGTTTCTCAGCATGCCGCCCATGCATAGATGAGTTTTTTTTTTTGAGCAAAATGCATAGATGAGTGGAGGAGAAAATCCAACACAAAATGGGCCAAATGTTTTTTTTTGCGGGTAAAAATGGGCCAAATGTTTTTTTTGCGGGTAAAAATGGGCCAAATGTTGCCCAATAGTTTCCGTCAGGAAATTATGTAGGCCCAGTATCTTCAAGGTGGTGGGGCGAAAAATGTTAAGGACGAGTAATTTCAGCGGTTCAAAAATCTACTCTCCGTCCGTTCTAAATTATAGACTATTTGAAATAAAATTTGACCAAATTTATACATCCAAGCATTAGTAATCATGTTATCAAATAAGTATTATTATTGATTGATGATAAGCATATATACTATATATACAGATAATAATAAGTACCTTCACGTTTGTTGGTTGGACATGCATGTTTTGTTTTACTGGTGGCTCACTTTATTTTCATATTTGCGTACCCCTAATTTTCTATATACATATATTCTATGTGGACTTTGACCATGGAAAATTACACAACGCTACCTAACTACTTATACACTATACAAAGTATCTTATACATACGATGCTCTACTACTTTGCTCATCACCAACTATATGGCTGAAATTCTTCTCTGATTTTTTTTTCTTCTAGAATCTTCAGAACTAAGACAAGCAACAACCACATTGTTCAACTGTTTAGCACATCTGCTGCATGCTCAGGAAATTATGTACTACTCCAAACAACCTCTGCAAGTAGTAGTACTAGCTGGTAACTTAGTAATGCTGCCTGCGCGCGTGACATATACGTAGTATCCATATACAGTATGTGTAACAGATCGATCGAGATTTATGTACGCAATCAATGAAAATCAAAGGAATTCTATATTTATTGTGTCAGTCTGATCAGACAAGATGAATACCGTCGTTTTGATTGAACTGGGCTGTGTTCACGTGGAAAAAAAATTCTATTCATCCCCCTCACATAACACGCTTCTCAAAAAATTCCTTTTCCATCTTTCCTATTTATCCCCCTCGCATAACACGTATTCCATTAAAGAAAGTATTTCTTCTCCCCCCATCTGAACAGAGGCCTGATGTGAACGAACTGACGTGAGAAACTGGTGTGTTTTTTATTTCCTCATTTCTCTGCCTTGAACATTATTGGTTATCCTGAGAACTGAACCAATTTTGTGAGAAATAAAATAGTATTCATATAGCCAATATAATCACCAATCAAAGACGATGGAGTGCATTTCAGTGAACTGAAGAAATAAGTTTTTTTTTAGAAAGAGTGAAGAAATATTGTAAAATTCCCCGAATTAGGATTAGGAGGAAAGGAAACGCGTGCGTGCATCTACAGTCCGGTCGAGGAATTTTACGTCGCCAGCCCATGTGGGAGACATCAGGTGGTGGGCTGAAAATGTGCAAGGACGAGCGAGTATTTTCAGCGGTCCAGTATATCTGTCTACGGACGTCTCAATTCTCGTGAATCATTCACGCCCTGGATGTCAGGTCGTTCAATCATGCGGTCCTACGCGGATTCTGGAGCCGTAAAGTCATTATTGGCCACGAGATTTCCCTTGCAGAGGCAGCCAGAGACGATATGATGATTACCACAATGATGCAGCCGCATGCCTATCCATCCAATGAGGCAACGACCTTTCTCTGCTACTCACCCCGTCAAAAAAAAAAAAATAGGATTCTCACTTCTCGAGAAGTCAAAAAGTTCCAACTTTGACTAAATTTATATAAAATTATAGTGACATTCGTGATATAAAATAAGTATCATTAGATTAGTTATAGAATATATTTGCATAATTAAGTTATTTAGAAGCACAAATGCTAATACAATTAAGTATAAAGTTAGTTAAACATTAGATATCTTGACTGGCGCGATTTCCATAGTTGCATTTTTTTTGGGACGGAGGGAGCACGCGGCACTCCTCGTGGCTATAATGGCCGCCTCGTCCTCGTCCCTCTCAGCTGTCTCCGCCGTCCATCAATTTTACTAGGGACTCCACCGGCCCTGCCTGCCAGTCTCTCCCAAGACGAACGATCGGGATCCGATGGTGACAGGCATGCACGAGATCTAATCTGATCCTCTAGCTGCAGTTTATAGGTGTTGCGGTCTCTCGCGTGAACCATGCGGGTTCCTCATATCCTGCCGCGCCCAGATCAGCTTCCGGATTTACGTTACGTACATTAAAGGCTCTGTCGCTGAACCGGATGATGAATACCTAGAGCAAGTTTAATAAGGTCGGGTTATAGCCGAGCAAAGTCAGCAGGAAACTCAATACATACAACAACTTGTATGGTCACATTTTTCAATGTATATTATTTTACTGTTATGGACCCTAGCCGTAAGGCTATCCCCAACCCTCCTAGTAAGATGGTGTCCATAGAATTAATTATAGTGCCACATAGGATTTTTAGGTGATGTGTCATGTATTAAATAAGAGAGAGATGAGAGATGGGAAGAAACTGGGTCTTGCATGAGACCCAGTGTCTATGCGAAAACCAATGCACTAGACACTATTAATATTAGCATTGGGAGAGGGTAGTGTCCATATAGTTTAGGAGGAAGCAAGACGATTGGTCAATAGAATGCATAGAAAAAAGTGAATGATGTCGCTAATTAATTATTTAGACTCCTGGTAGATGTGATGCATTGGACATCATAGTTTCTTGAGTAGTGTCCATATGACATGGCACACATAAACATCAGTTGGGTTCGGGATAGCCTAAGCTTTTACTCCTCAGTTTCCAGCGGGAAAGAGAGGGCGTGTAGAGCAGCAGTGTCATCCGTGTATAGATGGCCATCTGTGCTGCCCAGCACGAGCACGACGCAGCACAGGCACGGAGTGGCACGACACGTGGCACTGCGTGCCGACGGAGGCGCCCAGGCACGGCACGCCGGCCATTTGGCCGTTCTGTGCCGGCACGTCGAGCTCGGGCCTCCCGCGGCGGCCAGGGAGGAGTCGACGACGACGCGCAGCGGTCGGGGAGAGGTCGATGACGGTGCGCGGCGGCGGGTGAAGAGTCGACGGCACGCGCGACAACCGAGGAGGAGGAGCACGGTGGCCGTGAGCTCGTGAAGGTGGCGCGCAGCAGCTAGGGAGGAGGAGGAGGCGGCGCACGGTGCCCGAGAGAGTCGGAGGAGACAACGCCATGAGAGGCTGGCGGCGACTCAGTTGGGGGATGCGGGATTGGATTGGAGTGAGAGGATTGGGTGAGATGTTTATTAGGGTTTTTGATGGGTCAGGCGGGCCGCGTGCCATGAGCCGGCCAACCGTGCCATGACATGGCGGTCGTCTAACCTAACTGGTTTCAGACAGGGACAGATAAGCAGCAGAGTATAACGCTCTAAAAGCAACTAGTAGCAGTGAAGTGGAGGAATGAAGCGCGCGCGATGGATAGATCGTTCACGTCGCGTCGCGCTGATGGGTCTCGTTTTGGGAAGACAGGATTATTGGATACGGAGGTGGCTTGGGTGGTGGCTTGGGTTCTGGTTGGGTGACCAACGCCTCGTGGGCTCCCGTGGCGCCTGTCCTCTTGTTGTTGTTTGCTCGATCTCTGGATGTGGATGGCTTGGCTCGCCGGGGAGGGCGTACACGCCAGGCACACGCGCGTACGGCGTATCCTGTTCTGCCTGCCTGCCTGCCTGTACGCACGCTGCTGGTGCTGGGAGCACACCTTTGGCGCGCGCGCGCGGGGTATCGATCGATGCTTCCTCGGAGTATTGGCGAGGCGGTAGAATGCTATGAACTGATGAACATGCCATGCCATGATGCCGGCGAGTGGGAGAGCACCACAGGTGGCTCCTCCGCTCCTGCCGTGCACCTAATTCCTTGGGAAATCTTTGCTTCCGCCATGACGACCGCCGGCCACATGGGCTAGCGCAGCCGGCCGGCTTTCTCGCTGCACTCGCCTTTGGGCGCACGAGGACGACGTCGTTCCCGAGATGGAGGAATGGATTGGATAAACCCAGCCCAGCTTTTTTGTTTTTAATCATAGGATACGTGATAGGGGTAGTACGCTACTATGGAACGCGAATAACGAAAACGGGGTTGGGTTGGATTCGGACACGCCGACACTGGGCGGAAGCGACGCGTGCTCTCGCTGGCGAGGGGATCACCCCGTGCGTGCGAATGATATGCCGGAGGCGTGCGTGCCAGCCTTGCCTTTGCGCAGGCTGCAGTGACTGAATCGGATCCGCCCGGCCGGCGAAGTGACCAACAAGCTAGCGAGCCCCGGACCGGACGCCGAGCGGAGGTCACCATAAACGACCGACCCTAGCCAAAGTACACCAACGTCAGTCAAACCACCACGGATTAGCAAACCGCTCGCCGCCCAATAGGCCATGCCAGGCTGGCCACGGATACAGCTACTACCCTGGTTGTCTTCATATTCAGAAAAATATACTTCTCCAACAAATTTTTTCTATTCATCACACCCACAGAACACGTGAAACAAACTGACGGCAAATGCGTCCTGACAGGGATTAAAGCGAGGGTGGCAAAAAAAAAAAAAAGACGCACAGTCGCGCTCTGCAAAAGCGGCGCCACAGTGACGCGCACGGCCGGGCCTCCTCCCCAATCACTTCACTTGGATTTGGATCTTTTTCTTTTTCTCCGTGGCGACTTGTTTGCAGCACAGCAGGCAGTTGGTGCCGAGTCCGAGCCAATTCTCGCAAAGATACACGTACACAAGCAGCATCGGAACGCTGGTGTACGGTGACGACGCGTCTGTTTGTTCCTCCTGGCATGGCGAAAAAGGCAGGACGTGCAGGGGGCCGGCCTCTTTTGCTTGCAAAGCTGGTAAACCATGGGGAGCTATTGGTTGGTTTGGAAGCTTTGGTTGGCTCAGCAGCCCACCCCTCTGCTTGGCCACACGTCACACATAACCGGGCGTCCGGGCCAGCCTCACTGTCACAATGAGGTTTGTTGTCCTTGCGCTCTTGTGTCTTGTCACGATGGGGCGGGCGATCCAGTACGGCGAGGCAAGGCCACTCTGCTCTCTGCTGCTCTCTAGTGCCAGCCACGGTGTCACGACAGAAATCGAAGGCGTGACTGGCCACTCATTCTGATTAACATTGGGAGGAATTTCATTTCAGCAGCACAGAGCCATCACCTATCTGGATCTGCAGGGTTGAAAGGGCATCCACTTTCTGCAGCGAGCCCAACCCTTTTCCCTGGCTCTCGCTGGCCGGGGGGCAGAGATTTGTTGATGTTTTGCCAACCTCAGGGCCGTACCGCAATATACGGAGGCCCCGGACAAAATCAACTATATAGAATTAAGAAATAACTCATGATGGTTTACGTATTGTTCAATTTGAATACCTCATGATGATTCGGTTCACCTGAAGTCTAAGACATGCTTAGTAGTTAGTACCCATCTTTGCACGAGAAAACATAATAATTAAGAAATAACTGACTAGCTGAGCATCAATAGAAGTGAGTAGTGAACGGCCAATAAACATAATGCCCTGCACCTAACTAAAGATATTAACTTGACCATAATATATTAATATGGGGGCCCTTACAGGGTGGGGGCCCTAGACGGTCGTCCACCCTGTCCCTGCTAATCGACGGCCCTGGCCAACCTGACACCATCAGACCAAGCTACCAATGGTCCATTCCATCCCCTCCCTACCCCTCTGTGCCCTTCCTTGGTCATCAGATACCAAGTAACGAAGTTGATTGCCCTTTTAACATTCAGAGATGGCCAATCAGCAATCCTGCCCCCCATCTGGTTGGAGGTCCCGTCGACAACGACCGGCCACGGTCGAATTGATTGCTTAGCACTGAGATTCCTCACTGTTCTACAGACTGATCCTGCTTCACAGTCTAATCCTCCTCTGGACTAGCAGCAGCACGTTGTCATCGGCCTAAACTAGGCTTGGCTTGGAACTGAGCTCAGTTTAAGCATTCAGACAGGGGCATGTTGCAGCTGCACGACGTCCCTTTTGCCATCGACCTGACGCACGCGTCGCGATTAGCTCTCGTAGATGAGCTGCTGAAACCGACCTGGTCTCCGAATCATAGCGTCGCGGCGGTACGTGCGCTGTCAAAGTAAACAAACAAACCACGCACGCCCTTTTTCTAATGCCGATCGGGCCCCGGAAAAGGGTGGTGATCGCGTCACATTTGAGATATGACACAAGCACATGATGCGTGCGCCCAGAAATTAGGCAGCCTGCTCACGCTACGTACTAGAAACCAAAAAAAAAAGGTGCAGAGAAAGAGCATGGACCTTGTAGCGGATTAGTTGTGGGTCGTGTTTAAAAAAGAGTGTGACATTTTCAAGGCGGTCGTAAAAGTTTGGTGATTTCGGTTGCAAAAAGAAAGATGATAGCGATGGTTATTGTTTACCGCCACTGCTAGGAGTACCTGACGGGTGAACTACGACACTCGTACAGTTGCAGTGGTTCGCCCACTGGGGAGTTGGAATTCCACGACCGTATAACGGTGAGCAGAAAGTGGCCGCCGCGTGTTGTGCACAGTCCGGCCGGCCGGCGTACCACCACCACCACACAGAATGGTTCGTTGCGCCGTGGCGGCAGTATCCTGCACCTACTCTACTCCACTAGACCAGCCAAGGGAAGCCTGTCACTGCAGCTGGGCCCAGCTGACTAGTATACTAGTGCCAGTACAGTACGGTGGCCGCCTGAGCGCCAGGGCATCTGTGCTGTGTCTGCACGCGAGCCGCCATCAGACGTCAAATCGCCGGAGCATTTACCGGCGCTGTCCCGTCGTCCACCGTGCATTTCCGGTGGCCGAGGCGGCAACACCAACCTCAGCAGCGCGCAAAGCCAGAGGCAGCCGAGCCACACCGGCGGAGAGGAGCAGCCGAGCCGAGCCGAAGTTAAACGGAATCCAGGCCCACAGCCTCAACCAGAACCGAAAATAAGATAAGAAGAAAAAAAAATAGTAAAAACTGAAAAAAAAGGGAAAAAGCTTCATTCCCCTCCCTCCTCCCCTCGCTAGCTCTCCCTCCGCGTCGCGATCTCTCTCCCCCCCTGCAGCACTGCCAAACCCCTCCTCCTCCGCCGCCACGCTCCGATCCGACCGGCCCCGAGGAGCCGCGGCGTTTCCGGAGCTCGCCGCTCCCGCGAGCCGCGCCGCAGGTCGCCGGCGAGCGAGGCCCTCCCACCCCCCATTGCGGCGCGCCGTGCCGTGCCGTGCCCGTGGCGATAGAGCGTCGGAAGGGGGACGAGGTTCCGCTCCGCGCGCGGCCGTGGGGTTTTGGTGGGGGAGCAGGCGAGCGCGCGGCGGGGATGGGACTACGCTGCCGCCGGCGGGGTTGATGCGGTGGCCGCCATGTCGGACGCCTCGTCGGATCTCGGCGGCATCCGGGCGGGACCCGTGGAGCGCGACATCGAGCAGGTGCGTGCCCCTCACCCTGTCCCGGGCACACGCCTCCGGGGAGGATCGAGTTCCCCGTCCTTTGTATTTTTCCCTTCCTCCACCTGGGTGCAACTGAGATGAGATGTGGATGGATAGATGTTTTCGGCCTGCGTACCACCGAATTTCGGGCTAGCTCCTGCTCTCTGATCGACTAGGTCAAATGGTGCCTGATCCCGCTCGAATTCGTGGGTCCTAGCTTGCTGTTTGTTTTTTTCCCTTGTGCTACAATGGAGCTCAGACTTGAGATTTCGGTTTGCCAGTGCTCTCCGTTCCCTTCCCTCTGCTGAAATTCCGAGAGCTAGGAAGTTGGTTGACTTGTTTGATGTCTACGACTAGCTTTTTGTCTGATGTCTAGTTTCGGAGATCCGAGTTGGGACTAATCATTCCCCATTTTCTGGAGATGAGGTGATCACTCATCAGTAGGATGCTTTGGTGAACAGAGCGTTCAGTCTGGCAACACCATGAACTCTTGTACCACATGTTTGCTTCTCCTCTTCCTGCGTTTCGCCTTGGTGCAATGCTTGCCCATTCAGTTGTCGCTATTACATGGTGCTGAGTTTGATGGATGCCGCACTGGATTTTTTGTGGATTTGTCAAAAATGTTTTTGGGGATGGATGTTGTAGCTTTGCAGTTTTGTGCATTTCAACCAACTCCTATATATTTTGAGAGAGATACATGGCACACAAATGGACAACCTAAGCTGATTCTACTACTGTAGTCCTGTTTTTGGCACCAAGGAGAGTCCTGCTTGTAGGCGTTTTGGAATCAAGTGATGATTGTTTTGTTTTTTATTATATGTTGTGCACAACATTCCGTTGTGACAAACTTATATTAGACAGAGAGTGGACATAGATCAGGCTGCTCAAAATATAACCAGTACACTTAACTGATTATGCTGACAAAATGACATTCTTATTCTTTTCTTAATAAATAATGCATTTCATGTTCTCTGCTAGTTTAGGGACCACATTTGTCTAGCAGGTTATGTGTAACTGCAACTGAAGGCAAAAAACCCTGTTTAAGTTCCGGACTATACAGTGAGATGCTTCATATGCCCCCTTCCAAGTGCATCTGACAAGATGCTAATAATACACAGTAGTTAAAACTAAAGCAATGCAGGAAAAAGGTCATGCATAACTGAAAACATCACAATCACTGATGTATACATATTAAATCAGCAAGCTCAGTGGCTGCACTTGCACTCATCACTGCAACACAGCTAGTGTTGATAAGGATTATTTGAGTTTTATTATTCGTCATCAATAAAGGAAATCATAAAAGGCACACACATTGGTCTGGTTCTTAGTGAAATAGGTCAATCTGAAGAATAGATTGCATGGCATTAGCTAATAGCAAAGGAAAAATAGTACTCGCTCTGTTTTGAAGTATATGAGGTTTAGTACAAGCTAATTAGTTAAAAAATTGAAGTAATCAGATTTTCCTAAATATAATATTTAAATAAAATGGAGGGAATACAAATGTTTGGCCCATCTCGTAAGTTGTATATTAACCATTAGCATCTGCTGGTCTGTATGTACTATTCTGTCCTATATTTTGTTCATAGTATAAAACATCAAGGCCTAAACTTTTATTAATGAGTTTATTAGACATTGCGTATGTTCCCTCTGCCGCTCCTGAATTAATTGAAACTATTTGGAAGGAAGGTTTATTATGAACACACTTAGTTGCGTAGAACATCTTCATTGCTGTTTTATATTTAAAGTTTGAAATATGGATGAACACTCCAGATATATTATTGACATGATACGTGAGGTTTGACGGCATCCTTCTTTGCAGGCTATCACCGCTCTCAAGAAAGGAGCTTACTTGTTGAAGTATGGGCGTCGAGGAAAGCCAAAGTTTTGTCCATTTAGGCTATCCAATGTGAGCGTTCATTGCACTCTCCAACTTACTGGTGTTTCTGTGCCTACACAATCCTCTGACCTATATGGTGTATTTTATGCTTTTGGCTATTTCAGGATGAATCTGTATTAATATGGTTCTCAGGGAAAGAAGAGAAACATTTAAGGTTGAGCCATGTATCTAGGATAATTCCTGGACAACGTACTGTAAGTCAACGTTCTTAAGAGGCCTAGACTCAATAGTCAATACTTTGTAGAATACAATCCTGTCTAGCTATTTTCCACCTACTAAAATAAATTGCTTTGGCCACAAGCTTCATACTAAAACATATCTTGATTTTTCTGTTGATGTTTCTGTGCTAATTCTCATGGACGCAATCTTGAAGTTTAATAGCTTTTCCAAACTTCAATTATTGACGTTGGCATGGATAAATAACTTCGTGCAATGAAAAATGACTAGACTATAAACCAACACAAACGGCGTAAATTTCCTTATATATTTATATTAATACATGTCTTGCTACTTTTGACCTCTATACTAAGGGGTTTACCTACTGTAATCGTGAAACATCTTAATTGATTAGAAGTGTTCCCTTTCTGTATTGTGATGAATTTTGTGTCTGACTTTGCTAACTAGATATTTTCCTGGATAATTCAGGCAATTTTTCAGAGGTATCCACGGCCTGAGAAGGAATGCCAGTCTTTTTCTTTAATTTCACATGATAGGTCATTGGATATAGTAAGTCCCTGTTTCACATTTTTTATGGTTTTTTTTTTCTTGTTGGTTCTATTGGTACCGTTGGTATGCTGCTGCTGTTCCCCTCCCTTTCCATGTTTATTTTTTAATAAAGTTTTGTGTTCACATGGTGACATGCTTTGTTTTATTTGATGATGTCAGATATGCAAGGACAAAGATGAAGCTGAAGTATGGTTTGCTGGGCTGAAAACATTGATTTCCCGCAGTCACCAAAGAAAATGGAGAACTGAGTCAAGAAGTGATATCCTTTCCTCTGGTGCAACTAGTCCAAGGACTTACACACGGCGGAGTTCCCCTTTGAGTTCACCTTTCAGCAGCAATGACAGCATCCACAAGGTATTATCGTCTCTATTATCTGAAAATCATATCTAGAAGACTAGAATAAGTGAATATCACTTGAATTTCACCCTTAATTTTTTTCTGGTGAACCTCAGATTGAATAGATTAGAATGGAACCAATCCTGTTTCATGTTGCACGTTCAATTCAGCAATTGCTCCAGTTAAACAAGAGCAGGAAGGCTTGAAGACAAAATTTGTCCACACTAGAATGAATCTAGAAAGGAACTACTTGTGTACTTAATTACTTTTATGGTCTCTCCTTCCTTTCACAGTGCACATTGCTTTGCACCATGTATTCTTTATTGTGATATCGCCATTTGGTTTAAATACTCTTTACCTGTTGTCTCACATCAGGATGGCAGTGATAATTATCGACTCCGTACTCCATATGGGAGCCCGCCAAAGAATGGATTGGAGAAGGCATTTTCTGATGTCATGTTGTATGCTGTTCCTCCTAGGGGCTTTTTTCCATCAGATTCTAATGCCGGATCAGTCCATTCTATGTCTTCTGGACACTCGGATAATACAAATGGGCATCCCAGAGGCGTCCAATGGATGCTTTCCGAGTCAGTTATTCAAGTGCTGTTAGTTCATCTAGCCATGGTTCTGGTCATGATGATGGTGACGCTTTAGGTGATGTTTTCATATGGGGAGAAGGAACAGGGGAAGGAATTCTTGGTGGGGGTAGCTCGAGGGTTGGAAGCTCCTCAGGTTCTAAAATGGACTGTCTTGTACCAAACCATTAGAATTTGCTGTGCGACTTGATGTACAGAACATATCTTGTGGAGGAAGGCATGCTGCACTTGTCCACTAAACAAGGAGAGATTTACTCATGGGGTGAGGAATCAGGGGGACGGCTTGGTCATGGTGTTGATTGTGATGTGTCGCAACCAAAGCTCATCGATGCTCTTTCTCATATGAACATTGAGCTAGTAGCATGTGGTGAATACCACACTTGTGCTGTTACACTATCCGGAGATCTTTACACATGGGGTGATGGTACCTTTAAATTTGGGCTCTTGGGTCATGGAAATGATGTCAGTCACTGGGTTCCAAAGCGCGTGAATGGACCACTGGAAGGTATACATGTTTCATCAATCTCATGTGGACCTTGGCATACAGCCCTAGTAACTTCCGCTGGACAGCTTTTCACATTTGGAGATGGATCTTTTGGGGTTCTGGGCCATGGAGATCGTGAGAGCATCTCAGTCCCTAGGGAAGTTGAATCCCTCAAAGGGCTGCGCACGGTGCGGGCAGCTTGTGTGTTTGGCACACTGCTGCAGTTGTAGAAGTCATGGCTGGGAATTCAAGTTCTAGCAATTGTTCTTCTGGTAAGATCTTTACATGGGGTGATGGTGATAAAGGTCGCTTAGGTCATGGTGACAAGGAACCACGACTTGTCCCAACTTGTGTGGCTGCTTTGGTGGAGCCCAATTTTGTCAGGTTGCTTGTGGACATTGTTTGACAGTAGCCCTTACAACTTCAGGGCATGTCTATACAATGGGCAGTGCCGTCTATGGTCAACTTGGGAACACACAAGCTGATGGTATGCTTCCTGTACGTGTTGAAGGAAAGCTACACAAAAATTTTGTGGAGGAGATTTCATGCGGTGCTTATCATGTGGCTGTCTTGACGTCGAGGACTGAGGTGTACACATGGGGCAAAGGTGCAAATGGCCGGTTAGGTCATGGTGATACTGATGATAGGAATACTCCTACATTGGTTGAAGCACTGAAAGATTAAGCAGGTTAGAAGTGTTGTTTGTGGAATTAACTTCACTGCAGCAATATGCATTCACAAATGGGTGTCTGGAGTTGATCAATCAATGTGCTCAGGCTGCCGTCAGCCGTTCAACTTGAGAAGAAACGTCATAATTGCTACAATTGTGCTCTAGTATTTGTCATTCCTGCAGCAGTAAGAAATCTCTGAAGGCTTCATTAGCACCAAATCCAAACAAGCCTTACCGTGTCTGCGATAGCTGCTACAGCAAATTAACAAAGGGTCTTGAGACAGCATGCATTCTTCTGCGAAGCGGGCCGCTACTGTACCAGGATTCAATGAAAATACAATAGAGGAGGATCTGGAACAAGGTCAAATGCTCAATTATCGAGATTGTCTTCAATGGAATCTTTCAAGCATGTGGATAGCAGATATTCCAAGAAAATAAGAAATTGAATTTAACAGCACTCGAGTTTCCCCTGTGCCAAATGGAAGTTCACATTGGAGCGGACTCAACATTTCAAGATCTTTCAATCCTGTATTGGATCTTCAAAGAAGTTTTTCTCAGCATCGGTTCCTGGATCTAGAATTGTTTCTAGGGCAACATCACCTATTTCAAGAAGAGCAAGCCCTCCACGATCCACGACACCGACACCTACTCTGGGTGGCCTAACATCTCCAAGAGTTGTTGCCAATGATGGGAAGCCAACAAATGATGCACTAAGCCAAGAGGTTCTGAATTTGAGGTCTCAGGTACACAGTTTGCTCGACTCTTTTTATGCTATTTGATAAAAATCGTTGATATTTGTATTTTACTTTCATTGGTTAGCAATTTAAATCTGGCGGAGTTTTAGCTGGCATTGTGTTCGATTTTAAGCCCAATAAGGCGAGACAGCAGTCTTTTGTGTTGCCACAGAACTTTTAATTTTATGTTCTAATTTCTATAAGGTCTAGAAGTTTATATTCTTGCTTACCCCCTGCAACCTTGTCATGTTGATATATGTCCCTTTTGTTCTGTAACAGTAACAAAGTATGGATTTTCTTAGACTTCATCAGTCTACCAGATATTTTGATACTAACATGGTCACAGTCAATGTGGACGGACAATCTATTGTCCTTGAGTTCAAGATCTCAACCTCTTTTCTTTAAAGCCAGTCTGGGTCGGGGTTTTTTTTTTCCCTTCTTTTTGTACTGGGTGATTGATTTCTGAGGCGCACAACAACCTTTCCTTTCTCCTAGAGGAGTAAAGGAGGTTGTTTTGTAGCTCCCTCTCACAAAGATGCACACCTCTCCTGCGTATTTGATAAAAAAAAAGATAAGTACATAAAAAAGAGGACTTGCTGCTCATGTAGTTACCTTGTGCAGGTGGAGAGTCTTACCAGGAAGTCTCAACTCCTTGAAGTGGAGCTGGAGAGAACTACCAACAATGAAGGAAGCTATTTCCATAGCCGGGGAGGAAACTGCAAAATGCAAGGCGGCAAAGGAAGTAATCAAGTCACTCACTGCACAGGTAAGTTTGCTTACTGCATGTCCATATGATCTCTTTCTTTATTGAATGAGTTTCAGTGTTAGCATTTAGGGTAAAAGCTGTTGAGGTATGTTTTATATCCCGTATTAACTAGCTCCTTTATGGTAATATGCTACAACCAGTATATGAAATTTGAACCAGCAATTTGGTTGAGTGCAAAATCTTGAGCTTTGAATAAATTTGCATCAATTAATGACTGCAAGGTTCCAGATTTATACCGGGCCCCGGGGTGATGTGGGGGAGCTTTGTAAACGGTCCACCTTTGGACTGCTACCTTCTAAGTGCTACCTTTTTTTTGGTAACAGTTGAAGGGGATGGCCGAGAGATTACCTGGCGGGGCAGCCAAGAACACTAAACTGCCACCTCTTCCGGGAATTTCCATTCCAAGTGACATTACATCTATGGTACAGAGAGCAGCTTGGGCAGCCCAAGCAGTTCCGGAGAACAAATCACAAATGGTCATAATGGACTGCTTGCTCCTAATGGACCAAGTTCCATTAAGAATAAGATGGGCCATGCAGAAGTTGGCAAGAATGGAAGTAGGATACCTGATGCTGAATCTTGCCCCGAGGCTGAATGGGTGGAGCAGGATGAACCAGGTGTCTACATTACTCTCACGCCTTGCCTGGAGGCGCCAGAGATCTCAAGCGGGTTCGATTCAGGTAGATGCATTTGAATCTGCTCAGCTGGAAACTTTTATAGCAAGTGCTCTACTTATTCAGCTTGTCGACATGTTCCTATTGAATTCTCGTTTGGTTCACCTTGAACTCGTCATGTCTTTTTGTTTGTGAATATAGTCGGAAGAGATTCAGCGAGACACAAGCAGAACAATGGTGGCAGGAGAACCGGGCAAGGGTGTACCACAGTACAATGTCCGCGTGGTTGACAAATCAACTGCCAGTGTCGATATGACATTGCATCTAACTGACATTAGATTGACCTGGGAAAAATACTTGATTACATGAGGAGCTGAGGCCATATGCCCTACCTACGTGAAGGTTCTCTCGTCAGGCAAGCTCGGTTGCTAACGTGGCTACCATTTTACCTAGCCCCTTGAAAGAGGAGGTTTCCGCTCCAGGGAAAACAAGGAGGATTCTTTTCTTGGTTTACATAATTCTTTACTCTTACCCCCACCCCCTCTTTTTCTTTTTCTTTTGTGTGAAAAGTAGAGTGCTTGAGCAGAAGTAATGTAAATGCTTAGTAGCAGCAGGCCTAATCTATCTTGTAAATGCATAAGCAAGCATCATTTTTAAGAATGTCTTGGGGAAATTTTCCGATATGATTGCAATGCAAGTGCAAATCTGAGCAAAGTGGCAATGGTTATTGCATGGCTACGTTTGGTTTGAGATGCTGACTACTAGCCCGTTTGCGAGGCAGCAGCTCAGATATCCCCCATTATACTTATATATAAATGAGGTTTGATGGTTGCGCTCGTCCATTCTGAATCGGAAGCAACAGTTCTCAACGGGGACGGAAGATTACCATAGCTATAGCATCGTAATGTCAAGACTTGACCAACTGATCCATGACTGCAAGAACAGACCATTCATCAACTATGCAAAAGTCGTATGGAAAGTTTGGACAGTGACGAAAACTGATACGGATTTCATCGCTCTTTAAGATACTGCAGAGCTTCCTGAACTGGAAACTATCTTTTAAAATGACAAACATAGTTATTTACAAGGAGGAAAGCAAGCGTGATTCGTAATCAAACTTGTTTGGAATGAAGAAATCGCTTGCAAGCAGTTATTATTTCTATTGCAAGCGAATGATCAAAAGAAGCAAAAAATCAAGAATCTAGTTAGTGCTATCGCAATCAATAAGGGCGGCTGCTTTAGCTACTGTCTACACAAATCTGAGTTGCGCCAGATAGCTGCTTTCAGCAAAATCATGGAGGCTTCGATGAGGACGGCCTCCTTCGTTCTCCAGTGCTGTTTGTTACTTTATTCACAATATTTCTGCAAGCACTAGAATCCTGCAGACAACAAAATACTCAAACACAGGATTTGACAAAAAATTAGAATCAAAATAATTATGAACATGTGAAGTCCATAGACCTGCAGAAGTTTCAGCATTTGCTCTTCAATAGTACCACGCATAGCTAGCGTTCGACCTGTATTGGACGTGTTGCTCCCATTCGATGAGCTCGACTAATAACTTGTTCCTCCATACTAATAAAACAAAGAACGTGCAATCATCAGTTATAATGCATGATAATGACAGTGCGGCAGTGATAACAAATATCCTCAAAAAGTGCTGAGTGCCCATACGAACGCAAAATAATAGTCTCATATAGAGGTATGGCAACAAGACTAAAGTCGCATTGCCAGATAAATTTGAAGTTCACTAACGAAATAATTTAAACTAAGGAAATATCTGATGTAGCCACACATTAGTTATTTGATGAAGTATCTAACAAATTAGATTACCTCCTATCCCATATTGGTTCCATGAGAAAAACGTGGGTCACAAAACTCAAATCAAGCCCCAGTGCAGCAGTTCCATCCATGACTAAAGCCATACATGTTGTGTCCTCTCGAAACTTTGCCAGTGCACTTCTCTGCATGAAGTTGTAGCAACATTCAGATAATCCTTAAAAGATATTTGCCAGCGAGAGTAACTTGTATTTTGCCAATTAGGCAGCTATATTTAACATGGGAACTAGGAATCAAGTGAGATACTAGAGCGGCAGAGATAAAAAAAAAGAATTGGAGGAGGTACAGGAAGATGGTTAAGTAGACTGGAAGTGACAGAACGAGCAAGATGGAGAAATCCAAGATCTAGTTAATAGAAAACATGGGAACGGGTAAGACGTTGGTTCACTTCTTCAAATTCTAGACAGGTTGGAGTCAACAGGGGATCACCAAGCTAGCCTAAAAAAAACATCCTTACGGTATAATTTACTGATTCAACACCAAAAATAAGAAACCATACCTTTGTCCCTAAATGCATCGGACTATACATTCCCGCATATGTTATTCCAGCAATAGTCAGCTGAACAGAAAGGAGATCACATGGTCGACTATTTAACAAAATTTGTTAACTGGACTACAAGAATCTACACTAACCTGCTGTTCAATCACATGAATATGCTCTAGAAACTGAGAAAATATTATAACTTTGTCCAAACATTGCCTGTGGTTGACCAGCACTATTGGCTATGTTATTCCCATAATTCATGCCTGTTTCTCGCAGGCTTATTAACTTCTCAATCAAATAAGCAACTTTACTGCTAGATGTTGATTGCCAGTCGGGATCCCAATCATCCTACAAAAAAATTGATAAATCACATAAACTTCTTCTCAAGCGCGCGCAAAATAGATGAAAATGGATAAGATAGCACAAGTATAGACCTGCTTATATGAAGGCTGCAACTCAATTAGATCCTTGGGCACTGGGCCATTTTGGGTTTGGATTTTCGGTGGCCTTTTTCACGACTTTTAGGAGACTCATCTCATAATGATTGCCACAACCAGGTAATGTGCACTTTTCACTATCAAGAGCTACACAATCAAGGCACAAGAGATGTTGACAGGGCGTGATAACAGGCAATCGACACCAAACATTACACCTGAAAGCAATATGAATTTCGAATAAGGAAAAATAATCTGATTGACATGTAACATGATCTTATTTTACCAAAAGCTTCCATACCTGAAACAACTGGCACCATTTAAAGAGCATATCTAATAAACTGATATTCATCTGACCAAGGATCAAGGCCCTGCTGCACCAATGCATCCATTGTTTCCTGTATATCCTGACCTGCCTCCGCTACTTGATATGCCCGGCAACACAGCAAGATAAACGGACATTCTTTATAGTAGCAGCACGTAATTTCCACTGCTTAGGGTTCAGAAGGGATTCTACATGAGAAGGATCATTCCAATCAGCCATCAGTATATTTCGGCGAATAGTAACCACCAGTTCATTGTAACTTTTTGCATGCCCCTCATTGAAGTCTAGGAAGGTTATCTTCTTTATGCAAGGAGGAATATTTCAGGTCTGCTTTTCTTGCATGATCATAGTCCTCTGAAGCAGCTGCACAAAGGCGAACACGTCCTTCTTCCATTTGTGCCTCAACGGCCTATGGATCCAGATTCCCATGACTGGTAGTTTTGACCGTAACTTCATCGCTGAAGAAACTTAAGCATGGGATGAAGATGAGCAACCTGACTAGTTGGCGTATTTGGTGTAGGTGTCACCACTGAAATATCCACCTATTTGATGCAACCAAAGCGACGGCCATCTGTAATTTGTTTGTCAGGGCAAGGCTTGAACCTAAAGTGTGCCCTTCATCCAGTATAACCCTGAACCAGTGGATCTGCTTTTAACGCACTCTCTCTTATGCGGACCCCATTCTGCACTTAGCCTGCTGAATGTGGTTCATGACAATGTCATAGTCCCAAGCAAGGTTGTGAGCAGATGGCTTCCTGTGGTCTCCCCATACAAAAACATTAAGGGTGTCTGAGGACACATGACGTTGTATCTGAGTCATCCAGTGATCAATTAAGTTAGCAGGCACCACTATCAAGGTGCCCTTAGATAAATAAAACCTAGATGAATCCAGTGGCTGTTCAAGAGCAACTCCAAGTGCACCTGAATCAAAAGCTAAATCATCAAGCATAGAGGGATAGTACCACCGAGTCACACCTTTCTCAATCTTTCTCACAAGCCCAAAAGCTTGAAATATCTTGTAAAAGGTCGAGCACCTTTGCCTGTGGTTGCACGTGTATCGTGAGAACTGGGCGGGTCAACCCAACTAATTTCCATCTCCTGAAGTTTTGAGGAAGAAAGTTTTTGCTAACCATAACAAAGGCCTTCTTGGCTTCTGAATTGATAATAGAACCATTATCTTTCAATATATTTGTGAAAAATGACACATTTTCCTCATACCAGCAATGAGTTTCTGTAAAATCCTGGCAAATCGGTTATCTTTTCCTTAAATCCCAGCGATTCCTTCTGGGCAGTGCATTTCTGTCGTGTGTAGGATCAGTGTTCATAGTGCAAAACCATGCTGTGGTAGAATCAAGAAATGTTTCATTAGATAGCCTTCGCGCACTTTCTGCAAGCATCACACTGAACCCAGGTCTCATTTAAACTCAGCGGTGGTGCCTCTCTTCCTTTTAGTGCCAGCTGATCCATTACTGTAGCATCCATGAGATTTCTATCAACTTGCCTCGAGTTTCTAGTGAACTTCAGTATCTGAATTAGCTGGTGTTGATGCACTTTGGCTGTGGTGATGAAGATGGGATCTTCTCGCTCGTAGCATGCAACATGAACCTTAAGTTGGATCAGGGCTCAGTACCCTGCCTCTCTTTCTTGAAGATCTGGTGCTGCATACAGGATCATTATTGCCAGTCCACTTGAACATGGATCATCTGTCCATCACATCCTCCCCCAAAAGGCTTTTTCGACACAGTCGAAGAGCTGTTTCTACTAGAAGAGCAGCTGGGACTTAATTTCATAGTGCTCCACATTTTTTATCTGGCTTATGCATGCACCGACTCACCTCCACCCCTTCTGGAGGGCGATGCTAGTGTTCCGTGTGTCTTCAGAATCAAAGAGAGTGTTGTTACTGTCTTCCTAACCCAGGTTCATCAGCAAACTTACCTCCGACGGAAGATCATTTATAGTTGGAGCTTTCCGTAAAATACTTGCGCGCACAGGTAGGACCACTCTCAGACGTAAAAAAGGCGAAACCATCCTCAGTGCAGAAATCCTTGTAC